>VXBR01011554.1:109983-171948 GCA_013400215.1 Cisticola juncidis | reverse complement strand
AGGGATGTGGGGAGGGTGGGGAGGGAGCAGCCCCTGCCCCAGCAGGGCCAGGGCAGCCCAGGAAAAGGGGCCATAAACCCCAGGAAAAGGGGAATTAATTGTGTTATGCCACCCCTGGAGCTCCAGGCAGGAATGACATCTCTCCACCAGCCACAGTGACACTGCCCATGGCACCTGAACAGGAAGGGACACCCCGGAGGTGCCACCAGGCCCGGGCACTGCAGGTTTTGAGGGAGCCATGCCCAGGATGCTCCCAGTCCTTGGGGGCTGGGGCAGAACCTCCCCCTGGCCCCTCACCCAGGTGCCACCAGGTCCCATCCTGGGGGCACCACCTGCCTCCATCTGGGAGGGGACCCCAAAAAACACCAGGGCTGGAGCCAGGGTCAATGTCTGGAGCCAGGGATCAGTGACTGGAGCCAGGGGTCAGTGTCTGGAGCCAGGGTCAGTGTTTGCAGCCAGGGTCAGTGTTTGCAGCCAGGGTCAGTGTCTGGAGCAGGGTCAGTGTCTGGAGCAGGGTCAGTGTCTGGAGCCAAGGTCAGTGTCTGGAGCCAGGGGTGAGTGTCTGGAGCCAGGGTCAGTGTTTGCAGCCAGGGTCAGTGTCTGGTGGCCCCGGGGAGCTCAGCAGCCACCCAGAGCCGCTGCTGGGACAGTGCCCGTGCCTGGGGCTGAGCCCGCTGCCCCTCGGGTACCCTGGGCCCCTCTCCCCATCACTCACCTCTGCAGAAAGCCCAAAGAACCCCTGGCCCCCACCGGGCGGGTCCCAGCGCTCCCAGCAGGGCTCCAGCAGCTTCCCGGGGCTGCTCCCTCCCCGGGCTCCCTCCACCCTCCGTGCCACACCCAGCAGCGATGGCATCAACACCCCCGAGCGAGGGAGGGATCCCCGACACAGCCCCCCTGCCCAGGATGCCCGGTGGGCTCAGCAGAGGGCAGCGAGGGAAACTGAGGCACGGGGATGAGCCCTTGCCAGCCCGCTGGAGCAGGAGGGGAAAGCGGGAGATTCTCTGGACATCCCCCAGGGAGCTGTGGGACAATCTCAGCAGGGGCTGGCGCTGGATTTCCTGGCTCATCATTTTTAGCTGGGCTGGGCTTGGAAAGGCTGGCACCCCCCTGGGGCAGGGAGGTGCTGGGCCAAGGGAACACTGAGATCTTGTGGGGATAAACTGAGTGCAAAGCAGGCACGGATCACCCCATTCCAGCAGGAATGGATTTGGGGTGGTTTGGGCTGGTTTAGGGGGGACTGACCCCAGCAGGGGCCACAGGCCAGCTCAGCATGGGGCTGAACTCAGGCCAGTGGGGCAGATTTCAGTGAATATGGGGGTGTTTAACCAAAACTCGTGCCTGGGACATCCAAAGGTACCTTTGCATACAAATCCCTCCTGTAAATATTTATCCTGCTCCCGCCTCCACTAGCCCTGGAGGTGCTGGCAGACTGAGTGGCCTCTTGCCAGGACAGGAGCTCTAAAACTGCTTTTGTTTGTGCTCAGAGCAGGAAAAGCCACCAAGGTCCTGGCTGGCAGGTCACAGGGGACGTGGCCTTTCAGTTCCTGTCCTCCCTCTGTCCCCTGTCAGTCACCCCTGATGATTGACTGACCTGCAGATTTCCCCACATCAATTTTCCAGCTGTTTTGGGGGAAAAATAAACTTCAAAACGCAGCTCATCCCCTCCAACATTGCAAAACTGAATTGGTGATTTGGAGCCCTCTCTCTTGGGGTTTGAGCTGTTGAGGCTGGAGGAGCAGAGGGTGAGTGCATTGAATGCTGAGGGAGTGGTTGGTGGTGTTGGGTGACACGAAGCTGAGTTGGCAGCCAGTGACTGATTCTGTATCCCAGGGGTCAATCCTAGAAATCCTAACCCTAATGGCTCCAGTCCTGATTAATGTTTTCCTTATTGATCTGGATGATGGGGCAGAATGTCCTTTTGACAATTTTTGCTGTTGGCACCAAACTGGGAGGGATGGGCAATGTGCCAGGGGGTCATGGTGCCACCCAGAGGGACCTGGGCAGGCTGGGGATAGGGAGGTAGGAATCATAAAGTTCAACAGGGAGGAAATAAAAATTTCTGCTTCAGACAAGGACAAGCACTGGTACCTGCTGGAAAGAACCTGGGGCTCCTGGTGGACACTGACCTGAACATGAGCCATTAAAAAAGGTGAGGCCACCCTGAGCTGCCAGGTGTTCCCTGAGGAACCTGTTCCATCCTTGGGGATGCTCAAAAGCCACCTGGATGTGACAACCCCCTCTGGCTGACCCTGCTGGAGCAGGAGTTTGGACTGGGTGGCCTCACGAGGTCCCTCCCACATCCACAGCTCTGTGGAGGAGGAATAAATAATAATAATAATAAATAATCTTTCCCAGGAGCCAGGGCAGCACCCCGTGGGCGCAGCCAGAGCGGGGTGAGCCCTGCCAGGGCACATCCAGCCCTGTGCTGAGGCTCTGCCAGCTCAGCAGCAGGAAGCACCTCTGCAAGGCACCGCCTTGAAATGCGGCTGAATGGCCACAGCTCCTTGAAATGCGGCTGAATGGCCACAGCTCCTTGAAATGCGGCTGAATGGCCACAGCTCCTTGAAATGCGGCTGAATGGCCACAGCTCCTTGAAATGCGGCTGAATGGCCACAGCTCCTTGAAATGCGGCTGAATGGCCACAGCTCCTTGAAATGCGGCTGAATGGCCACAGCTCCTTGAAATGCGGCTGAATGGCCACAGCTCCTGCCGGGCACTGCCGGCACTGCTGGCACTGCTGGCATCCCGCAGCTCCTGCCGGGCGGGAGGCTTTGGCACTGCTGGCACTGCTGGCATCCCGCAGCTCCTGCCGGGCGGGAGGCTTTGGCACTGCTGGCACTGCTGGCATCCCACAGCTCCTGCCGGGCAGGAGGCTCTGGCACTGCTGGCACTGCTGGCACTGCTGGCATCCCGCAGCTCCTGCCGGGCAGGAGGCTCTGGCAGCGGGGGCTAGCACTGCTGGCATCCCACAGCTCTGGGCGGAGGCTCTGGCACTGCTGGCATCCCGCAGCTCCGCACCCTCAGCCGGGGCTTTCCCCAGCCCCAGGTCTGCAGCCTTCACCCTCCTCCCCCGTGAGCCCCGGGCTCTGACATCACGGAAACCTCCCCGCCGCTCATTATCAATGTTAATATGCAAATAGCTGACGTTCCCTGGGCAGGAAGGGTTGTGGGAGAACAGGGGATGTGCAGAAGGAGGAGTTTGCACCCGTAACTTTCTGCTGAAATCCTGAGCTGTGGCTGTAGGATCTGCTCCTAATTCCCTGGCAGCAGTGATAATCTGGATTAACAAAGGAATGGTGGGGTCATGCTCCTCACAAGCACACAAATTCATCTCAGAAAGGCATAAGGAAATCACCTCAAAATACCACAAGCTCAAAAACACCTTCCTCGAAGTGAATAGGGACCATATTCCCAAAAATTTCTTTAAATCAAACGTGTCTGGAATGGGAGGATTTTACTGGAGTTACTAAACGCTGAGTAACTGCTCAGACTGAGGAGAGACAATAGGGTTTGGAGGGTGTTTAGGGCACGTTCTGGGGTTTAAATGTACCCTGAGCTACCACTGCCTGCAGGACTGTGGAGATGTTTTAATTCCCAGTTATTTGCCATGCCAGGGAACAATTCTGGGTTTCACTGCTGCCTGTCCCGAGGGAATCCCTAATGAGCAGTTAGCTAAGAACAAAAAGGTGAATGTTGACCTGCAGAAGTGTTTAGTACCAAAATCATTGGAGTTATGCTCCTTGGTGGAGTTAAAAGGGATTATCCTGATTCAGCTCCTGCCCTTCTCTTGCTCAGCTGAATGTTGAAGGATGAGACTTCATCTGTTTGCTTTGGCAAACGTGGGCACAGGGACACCCACTTTCCCCACAGATAAATACAAATATCCTTTATTTATGCACCAAATCACTAAGCCAAAAGTATTTCCTGCTCTAAGCAAGAGCCCAGACCCGAGGTGCAGTTTGCTGGCAACAGGATTTCTCCAGCAGGGGTGTTCTGACAGCAGGGAACAGCACCTTTCATCTGGGCTTGCCAGGTGCACGAGAGACACAAAGGCAATTAAAGCTTCACAGCAACTCTGGTGAGGCAGGCAGGTGGGGATTAATCAAGGAATTAATTAGTACAGAGAAAACAAGTCTGTCAGTCACTTCTGTGCTGCCCTTGATACCTGGTTCTAGGATAAACAGGTTATTTGTAGGGTTACATTGGAGCAGACCCAAAGTGGGGTGCTGGGAACAAAAACCTCAATGAAAATCCCAACTATTGCCCAGTGCCTCTTGGGAGATGAGGAATTTCTTCCTCCCATCCTCTCACTGCAGCATTTTCCAGAGAAAATCCAGGTCTCTGTGCCTGGCTTTGCTGATGCACAAAGCAAATCCCAGTTTCTCTGTTAACTGCAGGTTTTCCATTGAAAGAGGCAGGATGGAAAAGGGAAGGACAATTCAGACTGATTTGAGGGATGGAGAAATGAAATGTGGGTCCTGTGTCATCCTCAGGGGTTGAGTTTACAACAAATCCTAAAAATAAACCCCAATTTCCAAGCTGTTGCCTCACCTAGGGAGCATTTCCTCTCTCTGTCTCCTGTTCTAGTCCTCATTTCATTCCCTTCTTTCCCACAGCTGGGATCACAGCAGGAGCTGCTCTGGGCCTGCACATGGGATATTTTCCCTTGTGTTGGGGTGCTGGATTCAGACCTGCACAGACCCTGCTCCTGATGGAAGGGAAGAAACACAAAATATTCACGGGCAGGAGATTCCTGGTGATTTTCACTGGATTTCCTTATGATTTTGGACTTTAGTTGAAAGTTCTTTCCCTACTTCCCTCTCACACACACGAGGTCTGGGTGTTCAGCAGTGTAAAAAGCTCCACATTTGGGAGATCCAGCCAGAGAGGTGAGGTGCCCAGTCAGGGCCTCCTCAGCCCAGGGAGTCCCTGCCCACAGGAACAACCCTCAGGAGCTCTGGAGGAGCAGAGAGAAACCCCAAAGTCCTGCAGGGCTGCTCCCAGGAGCTCTGGGACACAGCAGAGGAGGAAGCTCAGGGATCCCCATCAGCTGCCCCATGAGATCTCCCAGGGATGTCTGGGCTTGCTCCTGGTGCCCAGCATGTGTAAAATGAGACTGCAAAGCTCCCCAGAGCTGTCATCAGCCAACACAACCCAGGGGACTGGGGGTGATGCCAGGGTGGGCACCCAGCTCATGCTGCAGGCAATGTCTGAGTGCAGGAGGTGCCAAGGCACAGCCCAGGCCTGCAGCAGGCACCAGAGGCCACAGCAGACAGGAGAAAGCACCAGGAGCACATTCAGCATCTGCAGCAGCTTTTCCAAAGCCCCCTGATCCCAGGGATCTGTGGCAAAAATCTTGCTTTTCACATGAAAACAGACAACCTGTGGGAGTCAGTGCCAAACCTGCCACAAACCTGAGCTCAGCAACCTGCTGTGCCCAGCTTGACATTCCAGAATCACAGAAAATCCTGAGCTGGGAGGGACCCCCCAGGATCACCCAGCCCAGCCCCTGTCCCTGACAGACCCCTCCAGCCCCACCCTGGGCATCCCTGGCAGCGCTGTCCAAAGGCTCCTGGAGCTGTGGCAGCCTCGGGGCCGTGCCCATTCCCTGGGGAGCCTGGGCAGTGCCAGCACCTCTGGGGGAAGAACCTTTCCCTGCTCTGCAGCCTGAGCCTGCCCTGGCCCAGCTCCAGCCGTGCCCTGGGTGCTGTCCCTGTCCCAGAGCAGAGATCAGTGCCTGTCCCTCCTCTTCCTCTCATGAGGAATTTGTAGCTCTGCTGATTCTCCCCTCGGTGTTCTCTTCTCCAGCTGAACACATCAAGTGCCCTCAGCTGCTCCTCACAGAGCTCCCCTCAAGGCCTTCACCACCTTCAGTGCCCTCCTTTGGACACTCTGATGGCTCAGCATCTTCCTTATAAATTTTTTATATCTTTCTCATCTCATGGTGCCCCAAACTGCCCCCACACTGGAGGTGAGGCTGCCCTACCCCAGAGCACAATGATTGTGCCACAAAGGAAAGAGAAAAGGCCTCACAGGAAATGTTCAGCACCACTCACTGCTGAGGGAGGACACTGGAACAGTGAAGCTGTCACTGGGGTTTAAATGCAGCCTGAGCCCCCACAGCTTGCAGGACTGTGGAGAGGCAGTGATGCTGTCACTGCTTGGCTCAAAAGTGTCTGCACCAGGCTGGGGGCACAGCCACAGCTCCAGGAGCCTTTGGACAGCGCTGCCAGGGATGCCCACGGTGGGGCTGGTGGGGTCTGTGCAGGGACAGGGGCTGGGCTGGGTGATCCTGGGGGGGCCCTCCAGCTCAGGATATTCCATGGTTCTGGAAGGCTGCTCCTTCCATTGACAATCACAACCCCGAGGGGAGCCAGGCTGTGCCAGGCTCCTGCTGGCAGCAGGGCAGGGACAGTGGGTGAGGAATGAGGCTGTCACAGCCCTGCTGGCAGGGCCCTGCCTGGCTGTCCCTTTTTGGGAAGCAGATTTTCAGCCCATTCACCTCCCTGGCCATTTGTCAGCCCCACATTCCTCTGTGGCTGCTCCTGAATCCTGAGATCACATTGAGGTGATGTTAAAGCACTCGGATTCACAGCCTGGCTCTTGTGCCCATTGCTGCTGTGGCTCTGGCACATCCCAGCGTGTCCCCAAAATGCCACTGTGGGAAAAGGGCTCTCCAATGATGCTCTCAGCCTGCCCTGCACCACATCCCGAGGGATGAGGGACAGATTCCCGGGAGGAAACAGCCTGAGGGAATTCCTGATGTTTTTTCAGACAGAGGCACCTTTGCTCTCTGCTGGTTTGGGCAGGCAGAGATGCCAGGAATGACCCTGCCCCTCCCTTGTGCTCCCGGTGACAGTGACAGTGACAGAATTTGGCCTGAGCAGCTCAGGGGTGCTGAGAACCCCTTTGTGCTCAGCAGGGCTTCCTGAAGCCTCCAGCCTGGCTGAGAGGGAGGCATTTCCTCAGTGCAGCCTTTAACCCCCATGTTGGTAAATTTGGGAGTCCAGCCCAGAGGCTCAGGGGATGATTTTTATTGTCATTTGCTGAGGACAGTGACTCCTAACACGGGCAGGGCCATGACAGCCTTTAACCCTTTGCTTTCCTCTGTCTTTCACTGCCCTTCCCAAAAAGTGAACCTTTCTAAATCAAAGGATTTTTGAGAATGTTTGTTTTTGTTGCTGCCTTCTGGCACCATCATCCACAAAGCTGCAGAATCCCACCCCACAGCAGAGTGGCAACAAGTGGGTCCTTTCTTTTCTACCCAAAAATGTGACAGCAACCAGCTCAGGGTGACCAAAATCCTCAGGTTCAAGGGTTTTATTTCCCCCTCAGTAGCCACAGCCTGACTTCAATGCCTACTCTGTAGAAAGCTTTAATATATGCAATAATTTTTTAAAGAAAGAGGCAGAGGATCTGTACTCTGAGTGAGAGGAAGAATTCCTAGGTGAAAACACCTAGGAATTACTACAGCACTTGAAATTAGCTTTACAAGGCAAAGCAGAAAAAAAAGTTACTTTTTGTTTAACTTGGACAAACCATTAGCCACAAACTTGCCTGGAGAGCAGCAGTAGAAATGCCCAAATGCCCCTGGATCCCTGGAAGTGTCCCAGGCCAGGCTGGACAGGGCTTGGATCAGCCTGGGATGGTGCAAAGTGTCCCTGCCCATGGCAGGGGGTGGAACAGGAGCTTTAAGGTCCCTTCCAACCCAATTCTGTGATTTTGTAATCAGAGCTGATCTGGATGTGAAGGGGAGGAACCAGGAGCCACCTCCAGCCCTCCAGCTCTGAGCAGGACAGAGATTTTCTCACCCTTTAGGTGAGAAATCCTTCACCCACTGCAGCCCATACAGACCCCAGCAGCGCCGGGGTGGCACCCAGGGAAGTTTTGCCTTTGGAAATCCTTCCTGTTAATGCAGAACACAAACACAGCACACAGAGCCCCGGGGGACACTTACCCTGGCCGCAGAGCAGCACTGGCAGAGCAGCAGAGGCTCCTTCAGGCTCCCCAGGCAGGAAGGGATGGGCAGGAGGAGCCCTGGGGTGTGCAGGGGATGGGAGATCCCAGCAGTGAAACTCCAGCTGCTCCAGCAGCTCCAGCAGGCAGCAAAAGCAGCAGGTGCTTCACCAAAACAGCTGGAGTTTGCTCAAAATCCCCCAAAAGCAGGAGCCTCGGGGCTTGGAGACGCCCTGAGCCCAGCACAGCTCAGGAGGGAGGGGAAGGGGGAGTTTGGCCCCACTGAGAGCAGCTCCAGCCACAGCAGGAAACACGGAGGGTGCAGGGCTCAGCAGGGCTGGGTGACATCACTTCCCAAATGCTGAGGTGACATCACTTCCCAATGCTGGGGTGACACCACGTCCCAACTGCTGGGCTGACACCACGTCCCAACTGCTGGGGTGACACCACACCCCAAACTGCTGAGGTGACACCAGGTCCCAAATGCTGGGGTGACACCAGGTCCCAAATGCTGGAGTGACACCAGGTCCCAACTGCTGGGGTGACACCACACCCCAAACTGCTGGGGTGACACCAGGTCCCATCTGCTGGGATGACAGCAGGTCCCAAACTGCTGAGGTGAGCCCCACATCCCAACTGCTGGGGTGACACCATGTCCCAGCTGCTGGGGTGAGGTGACACCAGGTCCCAGCTGCAGCAGCCCCAGCCCCTGGCACACACAGCAGCAGTGCCAGCTGAGCTGGGCACTCAGGGCTGCCGGGCACTGCAGACACCAACAAGGGTGAGCAGCTGTGACCACAAGGGCAGAATTTGATACCTGGCTCTGTCTCTATCTCTCTACAAGGCTTTTTAAGAACAAACTGGCCAATATGAAATGACACCTAAATTAGTTTTCCTTTTGACCAATAACCAACCACCTGTGGCCTCAATGCTGATTTTCTACCTAATTACAAAAAACCACCCAGATCCGTGAAGAAGAAAGTGAAAAAGGAGGATTTAGCCAATGCCCTAAAAGCTCCATCTTGCCTTATATATATTACTGTATTTTAAAACTTTAAACTCTAAGTTTTCCACCCTGTGATATCACACACTTCTATTCAAACTACACACCCACAGTCCCAGGGCTATCACTCAATTTTGGAAGCTTTTCCAAGGCCTCAGGTCAGTGCAGTGTTTGCTTGGGGGGTCAGTGCCTGCCAGCACAGAAAGTCTGAAATTCCAGGTGCCCAGAGTTCCAAGAGGGGGCTGCAGCTCCCTGGCTGGACCTCAGCTGCAGCTCCAGCAGGTGTGGGTGCAGTTTGGAAGCTGCAGAGGGGTGGGATCATCAGCTGTGGATGCAGAGATGCCTCTCCAGGCCACACAAACGTCCCAAACAAGCACCACATGCAGGGTCAGAAAATGGGAATTTCTGAAAACATCTTCCTAGGCAAAAGGAAATCCTGAGAGGGCTTTGCTGAGGATGATCTCCAGTGTGTGGACTCCAGCAGATCCAAGGCCAACCCATGAAACTGCTCCACCTTCATTTACACCAACTCTTGGCTCTGTAGGGCAGGACACATCCACAGCTGAGGTCAAAAATCCTGAGAGTGAAATCCCGATTCTCCATCCCAGTGAACCCTTTGGGAGCTGATGGAAACAGTCCCTGCAGGAAGGTTCATCCATGGATGGTCCAAAGTTGCTCTCCTGTGAGCAGCTCCAGGCTCGGGGCTTTCATTGACTCACTGTGAAAGGGCTGCAAACTGAAATTCAAGCTAAAAAGGAAGTTTCTGACAAAAGTCAGTGGTTTAGAGTCTATTTTGAGCAGAGCCAGCAGCCCCCACGGCCTCGTGCCCCAGCAAAAGCCACAGGAGGAGACTTCCCCCTGCTCCCCTCAGGGGAAGCTGCACACTGGGACATGGAGCATCCATGAAGTGCCAGTTCTTGGGGTTTTTTGGGTATTTTGGGGCATGTGTCTTCTTTTGGACCAAATATCCCAGCTCAGAGCAGGGGCTGTGCTGGTTTGGGTCAGGGGCACTGCTGGTTACAGTCCATGAGGGATTCCTGGGGATTCCTGCCCAGAGGCACTGCTGGTTACAGCCATGAGGGGATTCCTGCCCAGAGGCACTGCTGGTGGGTTGTGAGATCCCAGCACAGCCTTTCCCTGCAGAGGAGTCCCCCTCTCCTGCAGGGGAATTGTGTGTGCAGTGCTGGGTGCAGAGCCAGAGCCCCCAGGGGGCTGGAGGTGCCCACTGGGCACCCTGGGCTTGTCCTCCCCACCCTGGGACATTGCTCAGCCCAAATTCCACGGGCATTTTCCAAGGACCATCTTCCAAGGGGAAGGTGGGTCCTTACAGGGTCTGGACCCAGATTTGGGGTTCACCACTCCCTCAGGTCTCTGGGATCACAGCACTGCAGATCCTGAGCTCTGCACCATCACCAGCTCCCACCCCAGGGTTCATTCCTTGGGCAGGACTTTCTCCAACAGAGCTCCAGCCTGACCTGAGTATTAAAAAACCAAAACCAAACCTACACCCAGCCAAAACCACACTCTGGTTGGCAGCCCTGGCTTCCTCTGCATTAAGGTTGAGAATATGAATGTTTGTGCTGTAAATCCAGCTTTTATCCATACTGGATACCCACCAGATTCCAGCCAGCACCTTCACTGGCTCCCAGGCTGGGAAAGGCAAAACCAGCAGAGACACAAGGGCTGAATGAGAACAGAGACAGCCTGAATTCTGTGTATGTAAAAGAGTTTATTGGGAGTAAACAATATTTTATTTACAGGGATAAACCCAGCATGTGATCATCAGGGCAAGACAGTCCTGGCCCTTCACCCTTCCTCAAAGGTGCATCTCTGTCCCTGCTCAGTCTGTCTGTCCTGCTGGGGTGGGGCCCCTCCCCTGCCCCACTGCAGGAATGGATTCAAACCCCTTTTCCACAGCCAGAGCTCCCAAACTCACTCAGGCTCTGGCAGAAGAGTGGGGAGAGCATCCCCCAAACACAACCCCAGGGAAGCAAATTCCCCAGCACACAGAAACCCTTCCTGGATGTTTTCTCTCCTGACATCTCCATCTGTGGCTGTCACTTTTACCTGCATGGGTCAGGACAGGGCACAGCCCCAGTGCCCCAGAGCTGAGGCACAATTTCACAGTTTGTGTTTTAGGAGGTGCAGAAATTGTTAACAGCTACTCCTGCCTTCTTTCCCAAAACCATCTCAATTCAAGACATGAACTTCAAGGTGGAAACTTCATCTCCCCTAGGTGAAAGCAGAGATTTATATCCAGGTTACTGATCCAGCCTGCCTGGGAGAGAAGATTGGGAGCTCCCAGCCCTGGTGAGTGAACAAACACAGAGCCAGGAAAGATCCACAAACAACTGAGCAGCAGACAAATGGCAAATGGATCTGGTGGCTACTTCTGGATAATGAATGCATAATCTATTCCACTCCCCTTCCTATCTGCTTCTGGATAATGCATCTGTGAGCCTGAGTCAGGCTCACAAATGGTTGGCAACGAGGAAAACAGGCTGTGTTTGAGCCAAACATTCTGTTCAGCAAATAAGGAGCAGTTTTGCCATGGGCAGCTGCTGTTTGAGCCCAGTATCAGAATCCCTCCCACGTTCCATGATTCCCATCCTGTCCACAGCAGCTCTGTGGGCTGCAGGATGCACATCTGACTTTTGCCTCTAAAATCTGATTTTATGCCCAAACAGCAGGGTCTAAAAGAGCACGATTGTGTTCCTTCCCCACCTATCTGCTCATTAGAAAGTGGGTTTTACATTTATCTGCCTCAGCTGCTGGGAAGGCTCCAAATATGCTAATTACAAGGCCATTGCAGTGAGTTGCATTTGGTGGGTAACTCTGAGTCACCGGTTCAGGGTATTTTCCCTCCTCTTCCCCGGAGCAACTCATTTAACAAAGGTGAGGAAAAGCAGAAAAAAAATTGGCAGGCAGTGCATGAGACTTAACGAGGAGCCAGCATTCCCAAAGTGCTGTGACCTCTGGGTGTCCAGGGAGAGGCAGCTCCTCCCGGGAGTGGTGACAAACTGGACACTGAAGGTTTTCCAGTCACTTTGGGAAATGCTGCTGGCTGGACATGCAGTCCTGGGGCAGGAGGAGAGGAGCCTGAAACCAGAGAGAGTCCACCAAGGGCTGCCCATGCAGGAGCAAATTCCATTTTCCCCCGGGAAATCTGCTCTGCATCCACCCAGCCCTTGGGGAAGAAGAAAGAAAAGTCACTTTGTGGTGCAGGGTGGCAAAAGCCTCGTCCCACCTGGGGCTGTGCCACTGCTCGTGGTGGCTGCTCCGGGGCAGGGCTGAATTCCCGGGAGGAAGGGGCTGTTCCCTCTCAGCCATGGGAAGCTGCAGGTCCCTGGAGGATGCTCTGGGTGTGTGAGGAGCTGTAGACCCCGAGGGGTGGCTGTCCCTGGCCCAGCAGTGTCCCCAGGCTCAGGTCCGTGCTCCTCAGGCTTTCCGGACGATCCTCCCGGGCTTTCTCCAGTCGCGCTGCCTCTCCCTGCGCACGGAGTGCACCAGGGGCCGGCACAGGCTGGGCGGGGCTGCCCTGGCGCTGCTGGGCAGGAACAGAGCAGGACAAGGTTACTGTGGGGACAGGGCACCTCTGCACCCCTTACAGTGGGTGAGAAAAATCCCCCCCTACCACATTAACACATGTTAATATTTCTCAGCTTTCATTGTTCCATTGGTTTGTCCATTTATTGTCACCCTGTTACCACATGTGCACGATGCCAGAATGTTCTCCCTTCCCTTGCCCCCCCCGGGGTTGTTTTTGCAGCAGTACCACACCCCTGTAACCCCATAACCCCCCCAGTTCCTGGCCACTCCTCTGCCTCCATTTTCCCCATCCCCGTTGGACCGTGACCCACAGGAACCTCCCTTTTATCTGGTACATCACCCTGGATCTTTGGCCCATTTTTGGCTCTTGTCCCTTGGATGGAAGCAGATACAGTTCACCACACCCCTGATTCCATGAAATGTTTGATTATTCGTTACAACCTCTGCTGTTTTATCTTCCATAGATAACACAGAAGGGTCAGTAATTATTCTGCATCGTGGCTGTTATTGGTTGTGAGCTGTTTCAGTGTTTTTCTGTATTTTACCTCAAGGTTATAAGTACATATCTGTTTAGAAAAGGTGTTATCTCAGTTTCCTAAGATGGTTGGTGCTGGGTTTGATTCACATTGATCACATTAATTCTGTGATGTGAATTCACTGGTTTTCTATATTTATGCTTGAGTTCTCGTATGCTTTAACATCTTTTTTTTTTCTAATCATCCAAAAGACCTGTGTCATTTCAGAATCCTTCCTTTATTTTCTAGCTGCTTAAGCATTTCATAAGTGCTGTTGTTCCCAGGGGAAGCCCATTTGAGGCTGTACCAGGATGCAGAAAATAAACATTTTAGATTTCCAGGGGACCCCATCTCCTCAGCTCTTTAAAGGCAGAGTGCACAGGTTGCTCTCAGGAGCACACAGCTGCAGGATGCTCCATGCACCCACTGGAGGCTCCTGAAAGGACAGGGAATTTGGTTCCCACCCCTGTTGCCAAGGGATGGGGTGCTGGATGCTGCTGCAGCCCCCGTGCTCAGGGTGGGCAGAGAATCAGGGCTGGGCCTCTCCTGTGCCTGGTGGGGGATGGGAACCTTCCCTGCCCCAGCTACTGGGGGTCTTGGAAGGGGCTGCTGAACTCCAGGTGCAGCTCAGAACCCCCCAAACAGAACCCCACAAACAGTCAGAGCCCCCAGGCCCATCCCCTCTGGCCAGGGGGGTCACTGAAACCAGCCCCCTTCAAAACCTCCAGTGTCTTTAGCAGTTGTCCTTAAAACCATTGAACCCCACAATGTGCACTCCTGGCACCTCTTGGGGATTTTTGCCACCCCGGGTTCTCTCAGGGGTGATCCTGGGGTGAACCCACATTCCATGATCCAAGCACACCACAATTCAGCACTGCACATGCAGAGATGCCAGGGACAGCAGGAGCAGGGGGATTCTGTTTGCCTGGAGCTCCTCTGCACACCCAGACCCACCTGCCCTGGGCATTTCTCCTCTGCCTGGGCACTGTGTCCAGGCTTTCTCTCCTCCCTCCTGGCTCACACCTTCACTCCCCATTTCCCATCCAGGTTTGCACAGCTGGCAGGGGACTGGCACAGCGGGTGTGCACCTTGTGCTGCCAGGGCAGAGGGTGAGGGCGGCACGGCAGTGTCTGTAGGGATTGGGGGTGACATTCACTCAGGGGAAGCACAGCCCCTGTGCTCCCCATTCCTGCAAAAAGGGCTGTCCCTGGTGATCTCTGGTGATCTCTGGTAATCTCTGGTGATCTCTGGTGATCAGAAATCCCTGCTCTTTCTAGATCCTGCTCAGTCCCTTGTCCTGGGATCCCCATGGCTTCACCAATAAACATTGCCCAGAGGAGGAGCAGCTCCAAGGCTGGAGCCCCTCTGGAGCCAGGCTGGGAGAGCTGGGGGTGCTCACCTGGAGAGGAGAAGGCTCCAGGGAGAGCTCAGAGACCCTTCCATTGCCTAAAGGGGCTCCAGGAGAGCTGGAGAGGGACTGGGGACAAGGGATGGAGGGACAGGACACAGGGAATGGCTCCCACTGCCAGAGGGCAGGGATGGATGGGAGATTGGGCAGGAATTGTTCCCTGGGAGGGTGGGCAGGCCCTGGCACAGGGTGCCCAGAGCAGCTGTGGCTGCCCCTGGATCCCTGGCAGTGCCCAAGGCCAGGCTGGACAGGGCTGGAGTCTCCTGTCCCAGTGACCCTGTGCAGGTCGTGGAAGGGAATTCGCGGTCCTTGCCGTGATTCCCGGGCTCTGTGCTGCATTCCCCGTGCCCGCAGCGCCGGGAGAGGCTGGGGATGAATGGAGCAGGGTGGGGGAGCCGCCAGCCGCTCCAGGGGCGGAGGAAGACGGAGCTGGGGAAAAGCTGTGAATGTGAGAAAAACTGTGCCTCACAACAGAGCCTGTTACTATTGAACAGCCACAAACGGAGGGAGAGCCCTGAAATCTGCCCGGGCTGAGGCAGAGAGAGAGCACCCTCCTGTCCTAATTCCTAATTAGCTGGCTGCTCTGTTACTGAATTTCCTAATTGGTTTTCATGTTAATTACCTTCACCAGGCTGGGCACTCAGGCTCAGTGGCCGGAGATGGAGCCTCCCCTCCCCTCCCGTGCCCAGGGCTGGTGCAGCTCCAGGCTGTGCCCTCACCCAGCCCCTCCAAGGAGCTCTGCCCTGCCCCCTCCTCAGGGTTCAGCTCTCACAGGAAGGTTTGAGGTGGCTGCCTTGGCACTGTCTGCGAATTCTTCTGAAAATTCCAGATCTCTCCAGCCCTCACTGCTGTCCCCCCGGCTGGGGATGGCACCAGCCCTGCCAAGGCTGCACTGCCACCACCACCAAGGCTGGGCTGGGAGTCCCAGGTCCCTGTTCCTGCCCTGGAGCCGGTGCTGTGCTGGTCCTGGCCCTGGGGTAAGGCAGGAGGAAGCTTTGTCCCACTCCTGAGCCACAGCCTGAACTGCAGGACAGCCAGGCTGAGGATGTGGCAGCTGTTTCTGAGCACGTTCTAAGCCCAGGCCCAAACTGAAGGGTGAACATCTGGCTCCAGCTGTGCTCTCTGGGCACTGGAAGCCTCGTGGGCTCATCAGTGCAGAACAGCTCAGCATTATTGCAGCAGGGGTGTGTGAGGTCAGGCCACCCCAGAACCAGCCAGTCCACACAGGACAATTCACTCCACTAACAGGATCCCAGTTCACCCTGTAATTCTGCAGCTCTCGGGGTCACAGAGCTTCCCCTGCTTTTGGGGCAGCCTCTGAATTATCCAGGAGATCCCCACAGACCTGGTGGCTCTGCTGGAGGAGCAGCAGGAGCAGGCTGTGGCAGCAGGGTGGGCAGGGTGGGCTGCACACCCAGCTCAGATGAGAGGCCTGGGATGTCTCCAGGACGTGGAGCCCTGCACAGAACATCCAGCTTGGTCCCACATCCCAAAATGAGGCTGGGTGAGGCAGCAGCTCTTGGGGATTTTTGGTTTTGACAGGGTACCTAATTCTCTTTAAAAACCCCCAGTCTTGTAACATTATTCTGGCTGCTTTATGCAAATTGTTTGGTGGCTTCCAGCAAACCAAATAACTCCATTAGGTTTTCTCTCTGGCATCAGGGTGCCCCTGATGTGCAAGTTGTGTCCCAGTTCCTCCCTGCACTCTGCCTTGGAGACAGTGAGGAAATCTGCCTCTGACCTGGATCAGAACCCAGCCAGCCCCATCCCTTTCAAGCTGATTCTGTGCTGTCTGCACCCATGGCAGTGCTCCCAGTGCTGATCACTTCACTTGCACAAGGTGCAGCTGAGCTCTGCTGCTCTGGAAATGCAGCCAGGGAATGGATTCCTGCCCTGTGGAGGGAGGGGATGGCAGCTGCTGATTTCCAGCGAGCCATGGGTGCATCCTCACACCCAGAGCTGTCCCTTGGGGATTTTCTGGAGGGAGACACCTCTGGGGGTGTTTGTGCAGCACCAGGCAGTGCAGGGCTGGAATTGCAGCTGGGAATGATGCACATCAGAGGATTAGGATAAGGACTGAGCTGAGAGCTCTGTGCACTCGAGCTGCAGCAGCCAGACCTGGAGCAAACTGGGTCACGGGCTCATTTTTAGGTCCAAAGCTCTGAGGGGTTGTTGTGCCATGGCTGGAGGTCTGGCAGGAGGTGGATTTTGGGGTGATGCAAGATAAGGAATATCTGATGGCCACAAATTCTTCCTGATATGACCCCAACCAAGGCGACCATGACTCCAAACACGGTTACTTGTGAACAACACGTGAGCAATGTGTGCAGGAGCAGATCTGAATTTTAAAGCTATGCAGCATTTCTCATTAATTGCCCTTATTTCTCCAGCCGATTTTTCTGTTGGGCAGAAAACAAGGGATTGGTGTAGTGGGCACAGCCCAGGGAGTGGGAGGAGACAGAGATAGTGACATGCACGGTAGTGATTTAACATGAAATACTCTGGTTGCAAGCAGTCCCTGGAGGTTTGTGCCTCATTGAGGAATATCATGCATGAAGCGTAGCTCCTTGTGCTACCCACATTTTTCTCTTCCAGGTCTGGTGATTGGGAACCTGAGTCACAGCAAATATGCTGAGTTACAGCACATTTCCACAGGAAAAAAAAAAAAAAAAAACCAGGCAAATGACAGGCGTGTTTATCTGCAAGTGTGTCAAATGCACAGACAATGCAGGCTCAAAGGATTTACAGAGCTTAATCCCCCTCAGTGCATTAATGCCCAGCAGATGAGACAGACACAGACACATCCATAAGGACCGGTGGATGCACACAGAAACAACCCTGCCCATGCAAACACCTCCGATCCCAAAACCTCCGATCCCAACACCCTTCTGTGCCCCTCTGGGACCGGGACAGACTCACCTGGAGGACCACACCGGCCCTGCCTGCTTCTTGGGCTTGGCCATCTGCTTCTGGTACTCCATCCAGCCACTCACCAGCTCGTGCAGGATCATCACGTAGAGCAGGAAAATGAGAATCCTGGGATCCATCCGTGGCACCTCGGCGTCTGCTTCATCGGGCACGGCTGGCATTTGCTCGGGGGCAGGCGGGGGCAGCCGCAGGGATGCCAAGGCTGCTGCCGGAGAGCGGGCTGGGCTCTGTGCAGAGTGAATTAGCGCTGGAGAAATCCCCGGGGGGATCAGAGCCCCGCGCCTGCCGCCCGCAGCAGCGCTGGAGCCGGGAGCAGCCGCCCCTCTCGGGGGTGGAGGGCAGAGCTCCCGCCGTGCCCAGCACCGGCACGGGCAGCGAGCACTGTGAGAGCAAATCCAACCAGCCGGGGACTGGGGGTTCTCCGAGCTGGCGCTCCCCAGTGCCTCAGGATTTGGGCTGCACCGAGCCAATCTTGTTCAGAAGTGTTATTGAGTATTTTGAGATTTTCTTTTTTCTCCTGCTGTTTTCTCTTATTTTGTTTTCCTTGCTGTTATCCCTTGTGTGAATCTTCAGCTGCTGTTTGCTCCACGTGAGGCTCTGACAGGCTCCTGATGTGCAGGAGAGCTTCCACAGCATCCAGGCTTCCCAAACCACAGCTCCTCTCCCAGCCCCTCAGCCTCCTTCTGTTTAGAGTGGAAGATCTACTGAGATCAGGTTATGCCACCGGATCACAGCACCCCAGACTGGTTTGGGGTGGAAGAGACCTTAAAACTCACCCAGTTCCACCCCTGCCACGGCAGGGACACCTCCCACTGTCCCAGGCTGCTCCAAGCCCCAATGTCCAGCCTGGCCTTGGGCACTGCCAGGGATGCAGGGGCAGCCACAGCTGCTCTGGGCACCCTGTGCCAGGATCTGAGCACCCTGAGATGCCCTCAGTCTCTGCTTTTTCCCCTCCATGGACACAATGCAATACCTGTGTCTGGAATTCCCAGCAGGATAAAAGCACAAAGTGTCTTGCTATGACATTTGTATGAACCAAAAAAAGTGCCCCCCAAGATTTGTTTTTAAAACCATCTTACTCAGAATTCACGTTCTTCCAGTGCAGTCTTTCCATAAGTGAAATAACAAGCCCTCAGTACCTATTTATGGTTATCCAGAACCAAACCTGTGCCCAGTGGAGCTGTGCCAGCTGCAGAAAAGGGGGCCCAGAGGAGAGGCAAACCCAGGGCCCCCAGGATCCTGCATCCCACAGCTCCTGCCCAGACAGGGAGAGCTGGGCCTGGGGTCCCACACCCTGGGCAGTGCAATCCAGGTGTGACAAACACATCACAGCCCTCCCACCATAAACTCACCCTGGGGAGGCTGCTCCCCTCCTACCCCAGCTTACCTGACCCACCCAAGGTCCCTCAGAAACTTCTTCCCTTTGCTGTGTAAGTGCAGACAAGTGTGCAGCAGCCAGGGCTTTGATAATTTTCTATCAAGTACCAATTTAACACACATTAGGGAATGCTAATTCCATGACAGATCTGCCTATGAAATAAACCCCAGGGCAGCATCACAGACAAGCCTGCTCCTCCAGTTGCTGTGTGACTTCCCCTCAGGCAGCTCCTGAGAGCCCAGAAGTGCTGAGTAACTCCTTAAATTGGGAGGAGAAGAGCTCGTGGAGGGGAGTGAGCGAGTGAATGAAACCAGCCAGGACTGGAGGTGTTCTAGCAGCCCTGAAAATGGGAATATTTGAGGTTCTCCATGAAAGGATAGTGGAGTTGTTCCCATGGCAACAGGGAGAGTTGCCAGGCTGCGGGTGATGGGTTCTAATGTATGGTGCGAGTCAGACGTGAGGGATTGGAGACCAAGGACAGCTCTGATGTTTGATACATAGGCAATTTCTGATGAGTAAACCCAACGTGACTCCTTTGTTCCAGGGGAGAGAAGCTTTTCCCACAGGGAGAGACGTTACCAGGGCAGGAGCAGTGGAATAACTCATAACAACTCACTCAGACCTGTAAGAGATGTTCCAACACCTGAACAAAAATAAAACTTAATACTACATAAGGTAGAAAAGCCAGCAATTTGTGAGCTGCGAGCACGGCAGCTGATTCCCAAACTGTGAATAGTCACGAGCAGTAAGTTCTTTGACAAATGAGTCAGAAATATTTTGATTTTAGAGTGAATAATGCCCAGTTTGGGAGGGCAGGGTGGGAGCTGGTGGTGCTGCTGGGGGACCCCTGTGGTGGCCATGGGGTACAGGGACCTCCCTCAGAGCAGTGGGGAGCCCTGGCAGGCTGGTGTTCCCCCTCTGCCCTCAGCCTGAAGATAGATTTAGATGAGATTTTGGGAAGGAATTGTTCCCTGTGAGGTGGGCAGGCCCTGGCACAGGGTGCCCAGAGCAGCTGTGGCTGCCCCTGGATCCCTGGCAGTGCCCAAGGCCAGGCTGGATGGGGGTTGGAACACCCTGGGACAGTGGGACGTGTCCCTGCCATGGCAGGGGTGGGATGGGATGAGTTTCAAGGTCCCTTTTAACCCAAACCACTCGGGATTCTGTGATTCCACTTCAGCCCAAGGGCATGGCCTGGGTGCTCTCCTGGAGTTGGGTGGGAGCAGAAGCCCCTCTGAGGATCCCTCATGTGTCCAATGAGCCCTGCAGAGCCCAGCAGCAACCTGAAAACACTGTGGGTTCCTAAGAGTGGGAGCAATTAACAACTGGGCTGTTTGATAATCATCAGCACCCAGAGATAAGGCAATAAAATGTGTGTACAGCCCTATCACACAACCCAGGCACCAAACAGAGCTCACCTGCAGCCCAGAGCCTTGGTCTGCCCCTCCAGCTCCCCACTGCTCTGCAGATGGCTCTAAAGCAGAGCCAGAACTCCTCAGAGATCCTGTCCCTGCTGCTGCTTTCAGACAAACCCACAGACAGGACAAGAGGGTGGAAAAGGAGAAAAGCTCCCAGTTCAGTGAGAGGGAAGCAGGACCTGGGCTGGTGTCAGAGCCTGGGACTCAGGAGGGCTTTGAGGAGCAGGGGATGGAAAGCAGACTTGGTGAGACAAAGCAGTGTGCCCCAGTTCTGGTGGGATCACAAAACCATGCAGAGGAGAAACTTGAAGCAGCACAGAGGGGACGTAGCTGAGCTCCTGGGCAAAGACAACATCTCATTCCTGAGCAGCAGCAAGGGCAGGGTTGAAATTCCTTTGTAAAACCAGGGTGGACATGAGGCCAAGCTTCTCTGTCCAAGGCTCAGTGCAGCTGATTGGGCTGGAATAAAACCCAGGATAACTGAGTATTCACCAACCCTTCAGTCTTTGCAAGCTGCAGAATTCCCAGTGTTTGGGCTGTGTATTGTTGGAGCAAAGTCCCTGAGGAACAGGACTCTGTCCCTCTGCTCCCCAGGGCCCATTTTCCCCACTTTGGGTGTCAATCTAAGCCTCTTTACTCCTAAAGAGATTTTAAGGAGCAGAGGTGGTAGGTGCCAGTTAATATTTATATTTATTATATTTAATATTTATATTTATATTTATATTCGTTGCAGCCCCAAGGGCACCCTGCAACACCAACAATCATCTTCCTTCAGGCTCCCTGGAAGCATCCACCATCCCACTCTTCACTTGGAATGTGGTGTGACTGACTAACAAATGGAAAACTCACCTTCCTAAGGCTCACCATTGACCCAGAACACTCACAACCCCCAAGGTGCATCACAAAAAGGCAGCAATAATTGCTTTGTTACAGTAAATCAGGGTTGCCCTTAACCTTGCTGCAGTTTTTGGCTTTTTAGCTGTAGTGTGTTGTGACTTCCCCAGTAAAAGAGGATCCCCTTATCCAGCTCCTTGGGATGAATGTCTGGCTTCAGCTTTGGAAGAGTTGCATCCAGCCCAGAAAATGGAGTGACATGAAAAATCTTCTTAACTCCTGTCCTGGTTACAGCTGGGGGAGAGATAATTTTGTCTTAGTTATTTAATCACTTTTTCATTATAATTCAGCCTTTTGAGGGTGGAGAATATCCCTGATTTTGACTGTGTAGGAACTCCTGAGTTTCACTGCCAAGGCAGTGATCTGCATTTCCCTTTGGGGGCCCAAAGGCTGCAGGATCCTCCTGCTACCAGGGCGGACAAGTTCTGGAAACATCAAACCTCCCACACACTGCTCAAACTGAAACATCAGGACAAGCAGCTCTTGCAGGAGGCCAAAAGGTCATGGCCCAAATTCCTGTGGCATCCAAAAGATCCAATGTTCCCTCCCCAGACAGAGCCAGGCCAAAAACACCTGCAAGTGCAAGTCCCTCTGCTTAGACACAGCCCTGGCCAAGGGGGTTGGAGGTCCTGGTGTCCCCAAGTCCCCCAAACAGGGCCCTGCTGGTGGCAGGGCTGTTCCTGCTTCTCCACAGCCACAGCCCATGAATGCTGGGTGGAGGTGAGATGGAAAACAGATTCCTCTCCTTGCCCTTTGGCTGCCCTTCCAGGAACCACCTGTACAGATCCCTCTGCAGCTCTGTAATCATCCAGGAGACTGAGCACGGTGCTGGTTTGGAGAAGGTGGGCTGGGAGCAAACCTGGCTGTGACCCCCTGGAACAGAAGTCTCAGGGTTTTTTCTCCCTGAGATTCTCCTCGGGGTTTCTGTTCCCCGAGGCAGTGGGGTCTCCCCCAGGGCTGCTGTTCCCTGGGGATTTCCCTGGGGTTGCTGTTCCCCGGGGTAATCAGGTTTTCAGTCTTCTCTTTGCCCTGGGTGTTTCACACCGAAGGCAGAGCAGACAGGCTGAGTCCAGCAGTGTTATCAAGGCTGTTTATTCTAAATTATCTCTCAGTTCTTGTTCAGCTCTGCAGGGCATCCCCAGCAGAGCAGGACACGCGGGGACTGGGCGGGTCAGAGATCCCCACACCTCATGTACAGCACCCCTGACCCAACCCTGTCCAAAATGCACTTTTTATTGACAGAATTTTACCAATGCCCACTGCCTATGCTAACATGGCATTTCTACTCTAAACCAATCTCTAAAATCCAACTCAGCAAAAGATGGGGGACGAGAGCAAGAACAAGGAGCACAGGGGCCACTCCCCAATTCCTCCAGCTTGTCCCTTCACCCCCAGATACTAAAAATCCTAATTTCTATATTTATATTCTATAACAGACTAGCTACTATTTATTGTTAAATTCTTAGGGTTTGTGATTCCTCTTACATGTGAGTATTCACTGCCATGGCAGGGATCAGAGGCAGTGTCCTCCTGGGCTCTGTGTGAGGCTCTGACCCCCCTGTACAGATCCCAGACCCCCCTGTCCGGTCTCCAAACCCTCCAGGGTGGCCACAGGGATGTCCTGGACTCCGACACAGAAGTTTTGTTGTTGTTGCCAGCCAGGCTTTGTCTCACAAGTCACTGGTGACACCTTGATCAGTGTGTGAGCTCAGGGGAACAAACCCTGCAGCCACAGCCCTCTCTTTCCTCTCTCAGCACACCAGGGCTCCCCTCCTGCCTCCCTTGCACCTCTGGAAGCAGAGAGGAGAGGGGACACGAACTGCCAGAGCTGCTCTCAGCCTCAGAGCAGACAGGAAAATGGAGTTTCAGAGTTAAAAAGAACAAGGGGCACTGCAGAATCTGTCAGCTCCTTCCACAGGCTCCCATGAGTGGATAATTAACAAAAGAAAGAACAGATGCTATGAGACACATTTCTTCTGAGGGTATTTATTTGCTTCTACCTACAACTGTGCCTGAAAAAGTGGTAATATGAAACTGCATTCCTAATCATTGGCTTGCTTTGTGTCAGATTGGTAATGATTCATTACCAGGATTTTTTACACTTTTCACCACTTCTTTATTCTGTTAACCCTCATCAGGCAACTCAGCTTTGGCACAGAAAATTGCTGTTGGCCTGAGGGGAAAAAATAATATTAAAACTACAATAACAATTGTCTCCTGAGCCCTGGTTTTTTATGACAATGGCATAAGAACCAGCACAGTTTATTCTGGCTCAAGCTGGATGGCAGGAATCACCACAGGGATATCTGAGGGTGGGCAGGCCCTGGCACAGGGTGCCCAGAGCAGCTGTNTGGGATGGGATGGGATGGGATGGGATGGGATGGGATTTAAGGTCTCTTCCAACCCAAACATTGCTGATTTTTTCTCACTCCCTTGCTGTAGAACAACATTCACAGAGGCTGTTGAAGAAGGAAAGACCCCAGTTGTCCCTCCTGGGCTGCTGTCCCTAGCACAGGCAGATGTGAGGCTGTGACCTCCCAGGGATGTTTTTCCCCTTCCCTGGGCCCAGACCCTGCTGATGAGGAGAAGCAGAGCCCAGACTCACCCCAGGGTAGCTCTGTCAGCCCAGCTGAGACCCCTTTGCCCCTTGTGCAATAGTTTTGGTAGAAAAGGTTTCACTGCCTCCAGTTGTTCAGCCTTGTCCTTCTCCTCAAACTCCCCTGGCAGGTCCAGCAGGCTGGAATTCACCAGGAATTCACCCACGCAGATGGTTCAGCTGCTTTTGGTGAAGTTCTCCTTCCTTGTTATCTTCAGAGGGGGCTCCACGTGCTGCTGGATTCTCCTCAATTTGCTGAGGGTCCTTTTTGCACCACAGAGGGCAAGAACAGGGAAGGGCCTTGGGAAAGAGCAGGGAATGCAGGGGATGCCCATGAATGGGAGCAATTGGGGCAGCAACCTTGTGTGATGTGTCCTCAGCACTGAGTGACCCTGGGTGGAACTGCCCTCAATCCTCATTTTACAGCCACCTGAAGCTCTGAGATGTTTATTTGCCTCTTGTTTTTAATGCTGAGCCTGGCAAGGACACCCAGAGCATGCCTGGGGTTCAGAGCCATGAGGAAGGAGATCAGGTTAACAAAACAGCCTGGAGGGGAAATTGAGGTGAGAAAGGCAAGGGGAGAGAGCAGAGAGGTCACAGCAGGATCTACCAGAGCTGCAAGGACAAAGTGCAGGAATGTTCCCTCCTCCTGCACAGCTGCTCCATCGAGGCTCCTGTCCACAGACACAGCTGGAGGAACAGGGCACCTGTGTGCCAGGACAGGCTTCTCACTGCTGTGCAAAAGGGACCTCAGAGCAGCATCTGTGCCACCCATCAGACCTGGAATAAAGGCTGGAGACTCCAAATAGCCCCCTGTGCTCTGCCTCTGCCTCTGGAGAGACTCACAGCACCCAGGTCCAGGCTGGCACAGCCCTGCTGGGCCCCTCCAAACACCCTCCTGAGACAGCCCCAGCCTGAGGAGAGCTCACATAGCATTTAGAGCAGACAGAAACACCTTTAATGCACCCACAGGCAAAATCGGGGATGTTCTCCACCCTCAAAAGGCTGAATTATAATGAAAAAGTGATTAAATAACTAAGACAAAATTATCTCTCCCCCAGCTGTAACCAGGACAGGAGTTAAGAAGATTTTTCATGTCACTCCATTTTCTGGGCTGGATGCAACTCTTCCAAAGCTGAAGCCAGACATTCATCCCAAGGAGCTGGATAAGGGGATCCTCTTTTACTGGGGAAGTCACAAACCAAATTCCCCACCGTGCACAGCTCACCAGAATGAACCTAAAGGCAACTGCAAAGCCTGAATCTCGCAGCAGCTCTGCCAGAAAATCCTCTTGGAGAGAGATAACTCAATTTTCTGCTGTGCAGCATCAGCTCCAGCCTTTATCAGACACTCCTTTCAATGGCCATCGTCCCCCCAGCCACCTGCACCACATCCCATTCATTGTTCCCAGTCATTTCCCAGTGGCTCCAGCACCCACAGCACCAAGAACAGCCTGTTCTGCTGAGGAGCAGATGCTCTGGAGCATTCAGAAGGGGGAGAAGGGGGCTTCAGTTGTCCAGTCCCCACCTCTTGTTATCCTCTAAACCACAGCCCAGCTGAGCCTGGAGAGCTTCACTGGGCCCTGAGTTCCTCTGATCCCTCAGGAAAGCCACAGACTCGAGTTCTTTGTAAAAATTCCCTCTGCAGTCAGGCTCGGCGGGTTTGGAGAGAACACACGGTTTGTTTGTGTCACAGGGATCACACCCTGTAGTAAAGACAAACTGACACCTCCAAGTGTGAGCAGGGAGCGATCCCAGCTCCCCGTGTGCCGATCCGGGAGGATTCCAGGGCACGCAGGGCTGCACCTCCCTCTAGTGCACACCCACAGCAGTGCCTGCGGCGTCCCCGCCGGGGCACTGTGTGAAAGAAAAAGCTCAAAGGAAAGAGAAAATTCTCTGATCCAGCCCGGCTGAACCTGCCCCGGAGCTGTGCCGGCACCAGCAGCTGTGGGAGCAGCAAGGGGAGAACTCCCCTGAGTGGGAACACGGAGCAGAACCAAGGGGGATCCTGGCACTGGGAAAAGCCACTGTCCTGCACCCCAGCACTCTGCACATGCAGCACCCTGCACCCCATATCCCTGCACCACTGGAACCTGGATCCCTGCAATCCCAGACCCTGCACACGCAGCACCCTGCACCCCATATCCCTGGATCCCTGCAATCCCAGACCCTGCACACACAGCACCCTGCACCCCATATCCCTGGAATCCCACACCCTGCACATGCAGCACCCTGCACCCCATATCCCTGGATCCCTGCAATCCCAGACCCTGCACACGCAGCACCCTGCACCCCATATCCCTGGATCCCTGCAATCCCAGACCCTGTACACACAGCACCCTGCACCCCATATCCCTGGAATCCCAGACCCTGCACACACAGCACCCTGCACCCCATATCCCTGGAATCCCAAATCCCTGCAATCCCAGATCCCTGCAATCCCAGACCCCACACTCTCAGATCCCTGAGATCCCAGACTTTGCACATCCAGCACCCCACACCCCTGGATCCCTGGCATCCCAAATCCCTGGAATCCCAGAGCTACACCCCATATCCCTGTATCCCCAGAATCCCAGACTGCACCTCCAGCACCCTGCACCCCTGGAATCCCAGAGCCTGCACCCAGTGCAGCCAGCTCAGCTCCTGCCAGGCAGAGATTTTACTGCACAAGAGGAGTCTGTAATTCCTGGCACAGCAGTGAAACCTTTCTCATCTCAAAACATAAAAGCAGATTTTCACTACCAACACATGGAAGCAGAAGGAGACATTCACTACTAAAATCCTTTTCTGGAAATTGTCTCTCTCACACTCTTGAGCAGCACCAGGCCAGGCCAGGACAGACTGGCAGCCACTCCCTCTCAGCTGCCCAGCTCTGCCCTCCTCAGCCAAACCTGCCACCAGCACTAGGAATATCCAGTTCATAATCTGGGATTCAGTTTCTTCATGGATGTAAAAAACTGGGGAAAATCACCACTGTGTATGTCTGTTCTGCAGGTACAGGCTGAAACACAAGAGGCCTTTCTACCAAGCAATTAAGAAAATAAAACATCCTGGATCACAAATTCCTGCTGAGGAGAGCATCACGCTAGCCTTGGAATAAGGGGAACCTCAAGTGACCAAGAGAGTCCCCAAAACAATCCTAAAATATCCTCCAAGTCTGAGCAGAGCATGGGCCTGAGCAGGTTCATGGCCAAGGTTTGGCAGCAGCCTGAGATGTTATTTTGTCTAAGTTACCAGGACAGTTTAATCAGTTTGAAACCAAAACTTTGCAGGAAATACCCAATTGTTACACCCAGGTCCTGCTGCCAACAAATCCAGTATCAGAACTCCTGAGAGGCTCCAAAAGCACCCCTGACCCTGGGAGCTGCAGTGGGGACAAGAGGAACAAAGGAAATGCAGGCTACAGGTGCCTGTGTCAAACACAACCAGAGCCCACCTTTCCTGCTGCCCCACAGGGGATCACGAGTTCCTGCACCAAAGGAGAAATAAAACACCAAGGTGGTGAAGGGAGGGGAGGCACTGCCCTCACACAGCATTTCTGAGCTCAGGAGGAAGCAAACCACAGAGGGGAGGGAGTTCCACCTCTGCTTAACTACGGTGTTTGTTTGGTTTTTTGGGACACAGCCTCAGGGAACAAAGGAGTCTCCTGAGCATGACCTGGCACTCAGAGTGCTCAAGCCCTGGGAAAGAAGAGCTGATGGGGGAAGAAAAGCAGGGAGGTTTAGGATATCAGGACAAGGTTCTTTCCACAGAAGGTGGCTGGGCACTGAACAGGCCCCTGCACACTCCAGCTGAGGCAGCAGCAAAAGCAGAACTGGAACAGAAATTGTGACACAAGTGAGCCATGAAGAACAGGCCTGCCAGCCTGGAGCTCTGGGGTGACCCAACTGCAACCTGCCAGTGCCTGAGGGAGCCTTCAAGGAAGATGGAGACTCTTTACAAGAGCCTGGAGTGAGAGGACACAGGGAATGGCTCCCACTGCCAGAGGGCAGGGATGGATGGGATTTTGGGCAGGAATTGTTCCTGGGAGGGTGGGCAGGGCCTGGCACAGGGTGCCCAGAGCAGCTGTGGCTGCCCCTGGATCCCTGGCAGTGCCCAAGGCCAGGCTGGACAGGGCTGGGAGCAGCCTGGGACAGTGGGAGGTGTCCCTGCCATGGCAGGGGTGGCACTGGATGAGTTTTAATGTCTTTCCAACCCAGGTAATCTCAATGGTTCTATTCTTTCAAAAACTGAATCTCACTCCACCTACACTCAACCCCTGCTGTCACTGAGGAACATCACAGCTCTGCTCTTTGTAACTTCCCCCAGGACTCACTTCCAGCTACTCCTTTGGAGAAAAGCTGGGAGGAAAGGGGAGAGATTGGTTCAGTTTCTGGCTCTGTGAAGCCCATCTGAGAAGAGGCTGTTGACTGCTGCTCAGGCTGGTGGACACCCCTCTGATCCTGCAGGACATCTCACCACGTGCCACAGGAGCTGGAACCTCAAACAGGAACTGCTTTCAGTGGAGCTCATCTCCTCTGACTCCTCCTCCTCTTGAGCATCTCCAGAGACCCCGAGGGGCACAGCAAGGCCAAGGGAAGCCATGATCAGCCTCAGGAGCCCACACCACCTGCTCAGCCACACCAGGGCTCCACACTTAGTGAGCAGAGTTTACAAACACAGGATGCCAAGCTTAAAAATATGCATTTTCTTTTTTTTTATAAAATGTACAGTCTGATTTTAAGTGGATCTACAAGAAGACAGTCAGCTATCTTTAAGAAAAGTAAATCTTGCAATGCACTGCATACAGTTTTCTAACCAGCAAGAGCCAGTGAGTTGGGTGAGCTGGGTGAGCTGCAGCGTTTCCTGAAGAAGCTTCAGTGGCTCTGTGTTTGTTTCCACCACGTGGGCAGAGACACCCAGAAGACAGCAGAGGCTCAGCTCCTCTCTCAGTCCTGCCCTGCAGCCACAGCTCAGCGTGAGGCCGGGGTGGGCATGGTGGGCAGGGGCAGCTCCATGGAGGGAGTCTCGGTCACCTCAGCTGGGCTGGGCTTGCGCAGCTCCAGCTTCTCACTGAGCTGGTTGTGGAGCTCCTTCACAGCTTCCCCACTCTGCAGGAGGAGAAACAGGGATGGGAAACAGGACAGTCACACTCCATCCTAGCCAGAACACCAGGTGTGCTTTCACCCTGTGTGTTTGACACAAACCAACACAGAGGAGGAAGCCACAAGGTAATCAGGCATGGAACACTTGGAAAGCAGAGCTCGTGTTCCAGTTAACAACGTTTGGAAAGGCAGCTGCTTTCCTTTGCCATCAGTTTTCCCTTTCTCTGCTCCCCCTTCCTACCTGCTTGGTGGGCTCCAAAGCTTTCTGGAGAGCCTCTAATTTGGCTGGGGCCACTTTGTGATGCAGATGCAGCAGCAGCCTGAGCACGTGTCTGTGCACGTTCTCCTTCCTGCAAGAGCCGTTGGAAAGCAGAGTAACCAAGACAAACAAACACAACCTTGAGAACAAGGAAGCCACAGCAACAGCACCAGAATAATTCACCCCACCACAGACTCTGTTATAATTTTCCAAAACCCCTGAGAATTTGAGCTTCTGTAAGGGACTAACTTGGTGTAAGCACTAACACTGCCTTAAACCTTCAAGGATTCAAGGAATTGTTCAACAGGAGGGGATTACCAGCAAAACCATGAGGAGGGAAGGGGAGACTTTAAGCACAGAGTGTGTGGAGGAAGTAGCAGCACATGCTGCTATGCCCCAGCATTAATTTCAGCCCCTTTTGGGGAAGCTCTCTGGAGGTTGAACTTGTCTGCAGGCCAGCAGCTAAATGAATGACTGAGCAGAGGTAACAACAGATTTTTTTGTTGCTGATACTGCAAAGAGCTGAAGTTAACTCTACATAGCCACAGCTACTGCAAAGCCTGAAGGATATTCTCCTTTGCAACTCCAACTTAGGGATAATGAATTGCAGTTTAGATAATAACTCACAGTCAAGACATAACCATTTTGCTGATACAAACTTCATCCCAAAACATACACATTTCCTTGAAGGAAAACAGCACCAGGCTGGTATTTCCATTGCCTGTGAAGAACTATTAAACTATTGCTCAAAGCAGTGAAACCTCTGTCAGGCATTCTGTGAACTCCCTCTCTCTCCAGGGAGAAAACTCTGCTTTACCTGGAGCAGGCAGTGAGGAAGAAGCCATCGAAGAGGCTGGTGCAGAACTCCTCGAGTGCAAACTCATCACTGAGCAGGGTGAGGTTACCAGTGAGCAGATGCAGGAAAATGTCACTGAAGGCCAAGTCACTGAATGTCTCAACTGCAAAACACAGAAAGGGAAGAGAAAGAGACTGACAAGGATGTGCCAAAACCTGTCCCTACAGCTCCTGTTCCTGCTGAGCACCCTGCAGTGAGGTTTCATCACAGAATGGTTTGGGTTGGAAAGATCTTAAAGCTCATCCAGTGCCACCCCTGCCATGGCAGGGACACCTCCCACTGTCCCAGGCTGCTCCCAGCCCTGTCCAGCCTGGCCTTGGGCACTGCCAGGGATCCAGGGGCAGCCACAGCTGCTCTGGGCACCCTGTGCCACCCACCCTGGCACCTCCCCACCCTCACAGGTCAGAATTTCTTCCCAGTACCTACTCTAAGCCTTTCTTTCCCTCATTTTTTCTCATTTCCTTTAGTAACAGGTAGCCCAGGCAGGTGGCTTTGATCTTTCAGACATAAAAGATTAGGAGCAGATTGCTCCAGAGCTCTCCTGCAACTCATCCCAGAGGAGCCAGTGAACAATACTGCTGAGGAAATTAAGGCTGTGCTCAGTCCTATTTTGTTACCTTTTTTTTTCACCACACAAAGCCAAGTCCCAGCAACTGCCTGCAATCATTGTGGGCAGCAGCAGAGCTGGGGCACCTGCTCTGTTATCTTTCAGGTTTATTCCAAAGAGTTCTCAACTAATCTCATTGTTATGGAGCCCTTGATGTAAGGAACCACTGACCTCAGCCACTGTTCATAAACTCTCACATCAGCAGAAAACTGCAGAACCCAAACACTCCTGCAAAGACTCATAACTAAGTCACCAGAGGAGCCCAAGGCAGAACATTGTGTCCCTGGCTCTGACATCCCCTTCACTCCAGGTTTAGTGGCCTCCTGGGTGTCCAGTACAAGGCAAACAGCCACAGAAGAGGAGATTAGACAAAAACCTACCTAGTGCAGGCAGGAGCCTCAGAAAAGCGTTCTTGTTCCTCTGTTTGGTGATGTGAAGGATGTAATACAGCCCAATCTCACAAGCTATTCTGTTCTCCTGCAGGAACCTGTTATGGCACAAAGTTTATTCATCAATAAAGCTATTTTTTAATTATTTTTAAGAGGTTTAAAGTACTTTTGGGATAGCTGTCAAGCAGGTACAGCAGTGGCTAACTTCAACCCACTGACAAGCAGCTATTCAGTGAGTGAGCAGATGGATCATCCCTATGTTCACTACCACACTCCAGAAGAACTGAACATTCAGCAAACAGCTGGATTTCACTGGGAACATTTAAAATGTATTCATGATAAAAGTGCTGCTCAAAATGGGGTTTAGAAGCCCAAATACTCAAAAATTATACAAAGTGCAATACTGTTTTAGTCTCCCAAAAGTCAAACATCAACACTGTGACAGAGGAGGGCCAGTACCAGGACCCAGTATCCCAGAATCTGGCACACAAACAAGAATTGTGCTAGAAATCAGCAGAAGATCTGAACACAACAAAGCACACAGAGGTTTTAATTATCCTTCTGATATCCCTGGAGTGACAGGCTATTGACAGAGTGTGGGTGTCAAAAATGCCAACTTTATGATCTCCACTAGTGCTCCTCAACACAGGCACTCATCCAGCTGCACCCAAATATCACCCAAAACTCAGCACTCACTGCCTGGGGGGCACAGAAACACCCAATGCTCTCATACTGAATGAGAGAATGGTCATTACAGGAAGTATGACTTTATGTAGATGAATTTTATTTGAGGGAGCACAAGGGAAACCCTGTTTTGTTAAAGGGGAAGTTCAGCCTTGATGAATTACACTGAAGGTTATCCCAGGAAGCCTTGCCTTGTCTTGCCTTTCCCCTGCCAGCTCTGGCTGGCTCCCTGCTGCCCTGGGGCCGGCCCTGCAGTGGGTGGGGCCAGGCACGTACTTGGTGAAAGCCTCAGGAATGGTGCTGGGGTAGGGGATCGGCCCCTTCTCCTCCGAGGGCAGCTTCTGATCCACGGTGAAGGTGTGGTCATCCACCACAAAGGACATCAGCAGGGGCAGGAACCTGGTGATGAGCTCGGCTTCCTTGGACGGAGGGAAGGACAGAGGGAAGAGAACAGAGCCATCGTCAGGCACTTCATGCCACCTAATGGTCCTGAAGTGCTGTGACAAAGCACGGCACTGAGAGGAGCCTCATCCTACAGTGAGGAAAACCAGCTAAAGACATCCAGTTCCAGTCAGAATTCCTGAATAATTCATTTCCACATGTTCCATGGTAATTAGGAAAACTCTGCTTCATCTCACTGCAGAAATACTCCTACTCAAAGCCTTTCTTTGCACAATTGTGGGGCAGTTCTGAGGCCCTTCCAGTGCTGCTGCAGGCATGGGGCGTGTTCAGGGTGACATCAAACTGCTGATATCAACAATTACAGACTCCCAGCACGGCCCAGGCTTATTTGTGGTAACACAGCCACAAATAAATCTGATTTTAAACACCGATTGAGAGAGTCCCTTTGGAGAGAAACTGAGCATTTTTCCCTTAGAGGTTCGTGAGAGAGCACAAATCACAGCACCACCCTCAGAATGACTGGTCACTGTCACTGCTGCAGTCCCAGGGTTAATGCACACCCTCCCTGGCATGAGTTTAAACATCCCAGCAGCCAGGAGTGGATGTGGTTTGTAGCCCTCAAATGTGGCCCATGGTATTTATGAAACATTTGCTGCTTTATAGTTCAGAACAGAAACAGCAAATTCCTGCTGAGGAACAGCCCTGCTGTGCTCCTGCCCTCAGCTGAACTGCACCAGGATTCCTGTAACGCTGGGAAAGGATTTCTAAAGCATGGAAGGATTACAGTTCAACATGGCACTACACTAAACTGCTGTGACAGAGAGTTGGGAGGGAAAAAAAATCTTCCTTGTCAACAAAAAGTTCTAAACTGCTACCAGAGTTTGAGGCCAGAGCTGGAAATCCTTTGCTTTCCTCACACATGATGTGTTCTACAAACCCATGAGTTGTGTGCAAGACTCCAGGAAAAATGAAAGCAATGAGCAGCCAGTGGAGTATTGAGCAGAGGAGTATTTTACAGGCTGATTTTAGAACAGTAAGGACCAGGCACCTATGGAAATAAAAAGCAGGTAATGGAAGCTCACAGCATGTCCACAACAGCTGCTCTGTGACCACTGTTTTTTCCCAAGAAAGCTCTGAAGAGAGATTTGGAGAACAAATGTTTAATCAGGAATGCAATAAAATAATAAACAAGTCTAAATTTGATTAATTGTGTTAAATTCTTACCATCAAAAGGGCTCACCATTTTTGGTTCCTTGAAGACTTGGCTGTCAATCATGTCCCAGGCCCCCTGTCCCAAAGACAGCATCCTAAGGAGCAGCAGCAGATCTGGGCTTTCCTCGAATTTGAAGGGGAGAAGAAAAACAGCTTTTTTGATCTTCACATGAGATATTTATTTGGAAGCAGTGGTTTATATTCAAAGCTGTTCTGGATTAGCAGCTTTGTCCAAAACTGCTACAAGCATTCAGTTCAATTAATTGAAAACTGATCCTCAAATGGGCATCAAATAACTGCCACTGCTCAGGGTTTGTGGGGGTTGTAAATTTATAATGCACCAGGAAGTTTGCAGCCATCTGAGCACATCTTTTTAAAATGTGTCCAGCCCAATTAGTGCACTAAAATACAATGTGTGAGAGGACAAAAACCAAGTCATGTCAGCAGAAGAAAGGAGGAGAAAAGGTGTGTAAGAATGACAAAGAATTTTTTTTGTTTATATTGTGTCCTGAAACCCCAACAGCTTTCAGTCTTACACTGTCACAAGGAAGTTACTCCATGCAACAATAACATTTAACAACTCAGGGATAAACCCAGCAAGTGGCTCCCATTGCTCAGACACCTCTAGGGTGCCCTTCTTGAACACTTCTGCACCTCCTGCAGACTCCACTTGCAGGAATTTGTTTGACCTCAGCCACCAGACCAGAACTGTGCCAACAAACCCACAGCATTCACCATGGCAGGAGAAAGGTGCTGCTGTCAGGCAAACTGATGGGAGGGACAAAGCAGGGAGGCACAGATTCTACATATTATTCTGTATTTGCACAGCTGCCAGACAGAGTGAGCCAAGCAAAGAATTCATGGTCAGTTTGGAGAGTTCCAAAATGTCCAAACAGCTCCTGCAGAGCTCTGCAGCAGGTGCTACAGGATGGACAGGAGTTGTTTCCCTTGTTGCAACTGCCACATTTGGGAAGTTAAGGAGACTTGGACAGTGCCAGTCCCTCCCTGATGGCTGCCAGTCAGCCAAGGCCACGGTTCAGGTGAGGTGCACAAGCTGCAATGCTTACCCTGGGTAAGGTGTCCTGCCCAACCAGGTCTTGCAGGTGCCTTATGGTGCTCAAGGCTAAGGTGTTAATGGCAAAGGGATCACACAGGATCATGGATAGGTCCCTGAGAAGAAGTAAAAAACAAACACTTGTCATCCATAACCAACAACCCCACTGTGCAGGTCCAAACCCAGCTGTGTGTGCCTGCTGAACGTTCTCCTGCCTTGTAAAGAAATAACATTCATGGTGGTTTTGACATGAAAGAGCACAAAAACAATTGCTGAAAGTCTTATGCACTGAGATCAAGCACAAAATCTCCCACAGCCAGTGAGGATTTGCTGGGTGACAGCCCACAGGCAGTGGAGCTCTGGTGGCCCCAGCTCTTTGAGCTGGCAGGTTTTGACCATCTCCAGAGGACAGAAAGGTCTCAGAGGCTTTTGAAAAACAACAGGTAGAAGTGAATTCTCAAACAGTTTAAAATACCAGTGTACAAAATCTGAAAACACCAGCTAAATAAAATACTGTGAGGGCACCTTCCAGAAACACAAGTGTGCCAGATCACAGCAGGGGTGTCATTTGAAGCTAATGAACTACTTCAGCTGCAAACATCACCAGCTCATTTTCTCTGGGTTTAAAGACAGACAAGTCATTCATAATAAGTTATTCTGACTCCCTAAGAAAGGCTCCTGTACTTTGTTATGAGGCCACAGGGGAGACCCAAGAGTGGCAGTGCAAGCTCTGCCACCAGGACATGCTTGGCTGTGCCCCAGTGCAGTGAGGAATCTTTGGGATGTGACTGCACAGGGGGGCTGCTGGAGGTTTGCTGGCTTTAGGGAAGAATTTACACCTACAGCACCTGTCAGGTGCTGTGAGTGCTGGGAAGCCTTTTTCAGTTTCCCAATAAATTCCCAAGTGCCTTACCCCAACACTTGTTCTTGTCCTTTCTTCACCCCATCCAGGAATCCTTGCAGCTCCCGAGCTCTCTTGTTGTCCACAAACTTCTCGCGGATGCAGGCGTCGAGGCACCAGGTGAACTGTCACCAAATGAGGGAGCTTTATCAACTCATTACACCAGCAATAAACCACAGGATGTCAGAGAAAACAGGCTCAGAATGACCTCAAATATCTGCAATTGAGGAGCTTCATTCATGCACCTAGGCATGGCACCACACTGCTGACAAACACAGAGGTCAGAAAGGCCAACATCCCAAAAGGAGGTTAGGAATGCCCAGGGAAGTTAACCTGGGGTCACTTTCTCCACTTCCAGGGAAGGCATTCCCTAGGAATCAAGGAGCAGGCATTTATTAAACCATCACTGCCCTGCACCTTATGTATACCTGTGGATATACATAAGTAGGAGACTAAGAAAGAAGCAGCATCACTTAGAAATAAATTGGGTTAATTTTGGCCGTTGCAATAGCACTCCCACTCTCTAAATAAAGGAATATTGACAGTAGAGGAGTTCATGCTTTACAGCTGTATTACTGGCTATTTTTTAGGCAGAATACATGTAGAACTTAACAATTACTTCAGAGAAAAAGCCTTCTTCCAGGTCAGAGTGATGCTACCATGAACAAGGGCCAGTAACAAGATCCTGCTGTGACATTACCACTTCCCAACATTTAAATAGTTTCATGTTTTCTTATAATTCCAAATCCTAAGTATGTACTGCTACACACACAGTTTACTGACAGATGGCGCATATCCACAACTAAGAGGGAAGCCTGGAGTAAGAACCTGGGGCCAGAGGATGGTTTTTATTATTTTTGCAGCATCTACATAGAATAGACATTGCTTTTAACACTGCCTAAGTACCCCAAATTTGAATAATTCATGGGTTATAAAATGATGAAGTTTTCACCTGAAGGTCCAAGGAATAGAAGATGACATTTAGGTGCAAGGTCTGAACTCTCTTTACAGAAAGGACTCATCTCCTCTGGGCTTTTCCCACAAAATTCCCCATAAAATCCCCCATCTGTCCCACACAATTGGTACCTTGTGGCAGGGGTCAACCGTGCAGATCTCACTGATCTCCAGGTCGTGCAGGGACATGAGGAGCTCTGCCCTCAGCGTGCAGTAGTGCACGTTCCTGGTGCGCAGGAACAGCGTCCGCAGGAACTGCAGCACCATGTCATAGAGCTTCACGTTCTTCCCGATCATCTGCGTCAGCTTCTGCACCACCTGAGCCCAGAGCAAAAATGTGGGCTCAGCACCAGGGTCTGCTCTCATTCTACTCACACACAAATGTAAATTAATAATGTTAGCTGATCTACCAAGCTTGAGGCATCTGCAGGGACATGAGGTCCCGAAAAGGAACTGTTTATTCCCAGATTTTCAACAGAATTTGTTCAAGAGACGTTCACCAAATCTTCAACAGCTGTAACATGCTTTTGTCTCAACACACAAGTTTCTTTCTTCTACCCTTCTGATTCTCCCCCCATCCCCTCAGAGGAAACAGCAGGTGGATGTGTGGTGCTGAATGTCCAGCTGGGCTAAAGCACAACTCTGCAGTGCAAACCTGGAGTAAATTGCACCAGGACACTTAGACCAAATGATTCTGAAAGCAGAACAGGCCTAAAACAACCCCTCATGTAACAGACGTGCTGCCCTCTCTGAAATTAAAGCTTTACACTATCTTAATTTAATTCAAAGAGCAACTTTTCTGGATGCCAATTAACTACAAATTTATATCCTTTTAATAAAAAAACAACTTCAGCTGAGCTATGTCCACTAAAAAAGGAATCAGATTTCAGATCAAGAAAGCAGATTTAACGTATCAGCATACTAAACTGATGTGACAGAGATGTTCAGCCTTCAGAATACCTGAAGTGTATTAAAGCCAGACTGAACAACAGAGAAAAAAATCCTTTTTAAAGTGCATAAACAGTTTAGAATATTCATCATTTATTACACAACAACTAAAAGAATTCCTGCTGCTTTCATCAAGGTGTGTAGGAGAAAATGGCCTGGTGTTTTTTGCAAAGAGTTCGTCCAGCTAAACAACTTCAGCAGCAAAGGTGAGCAGGGGAAAACAGTCCATTTGTGATGGTTGAAAAAGCTGATAAATTCCCCTCACCAACACATTGTGAGGGTTTCCTTGTCCTCACCTCTCCTTGACGTCTCGTTTTGGGAGATGGACTGAAGAAATTTTGCAAGAAGGAAATATCACTGCTGAATAGAATGTTCTCCTTCTCCAGGATGTACTGCTTCAGCAGGGGTGACACCTCATCCCCAAAGAGAGCCTGGTTGTCCTGCCAGATCTGTCTCTTCACCTCCACAGCACAGGCCTTGTACAGGTCCTTATCAGCCATCACCAGCTTCAGCTTCTTCTCAGGGACCTGCAATCCACAGGGCAGTGAGCAGCACCTCACCTGCCTGGCCATGTAACCTGTACCTGACTCCAGCAGGCACCTAAATCATGGAATCATGGAATATCCTGAGCTGGGTCTGCAAGGATCACCCAGCCCAGCCCCTGTCCCTGCACAGACCCGACCAGCCCCACCCTGTCCATCCCTGGCAGCGCTGTCCAAAGGCTCCTGGAGCTGTGGCAGCCTCGGGGCCGTGCCCATTCCCTGGGGAGCCTGGGCAGTGCCAGCACCTCTGGGGGAAGAACCTTTCCCTGCTCTGCAGCCTGAGCCTGCCCTGGCCCAGCTCCAGCCGTGCCCTGGGTGCTGTCCCTGTCCCAGAGCAGAGCTGGAGCTGCCCCTCGGGCGGAGCTGCAGCCCCGGGGAGCGCTCAGGCTCTGCCCTCAGGCTGCTCCAGCGGGACAATCCCAGGGCCCTCAGCTGCTCCTCATGGCCCCCCCCAGACCCTTCTCCATCCTTTTAACATTTTCCGGCTTTAGTTGTTTTTTTTATCTTGTGCCCAAACAGCCCCAGGATTCGAGGTGAGGCTGCCCCAGAGCAGAGCAGGACAATCCTCTCCCTGCCCTGATCCCCACCTCAGGCAGTCTGGGCATTCACCCACCTGGTGTAGCAGTAAACCAGCCCTAAGAGACTTCAACAACCAAATCACACATCCCTAATTCTTTCAAAGAAGAAAAAAATATCTACTTTAAATCTCCAGTGCTGAGATTTCGGGTGATGTTTCCAAACTCAGTAATTTGCTGAAGTTCCAGCAGTGTTTTGAATCCGTTACCTTGAGTGCAACATGATGCTTTTAGTAAGGACACTCCTACAGATTTTTATTTCACGGATCTGATTCTCGCTCCTGCCTATTTTTAATGGCACTCTTCAAGTATTACCTCCCACTTGTTAGAGATTTGTAAATCAACTATGAAAAAATTCATATATCAGCAAACTTAGAAGAAAATAGGGAAATAGTCTCAACTGATTATGAAAATATAAAATGCTTTTTGAATTAGCCCATTGAGTTATTAGCAGATACAAGAATGTATTGGATCTTCAGTCAGTCCCCGACACTGAACAACAAACACACTTGGAGAAGGTGCAGAGGGAGCAGAGCCCAGCTGCCAGAGGCACACCAGAGGTGACACACCAGTGACACTCCAGTGACACACCAGAGACACTCCACATCACACCAGTGACGCACCAGTGACACACCAGTGGCACTCCACATCACACCAATGCCACTCCACATCACACCAGTGCCACTCCACATCACACCAGTTACACTCCATGTCACACCAGTGACACTCCATGTCACACCAGTGACATCCCACATCACACCAGTGACACACCAGTGACACTCCACGTCACACCAGTGACACACCAGTGACACTCCACGTCACACCAGTGACACACCAGTGACACTCCATGTCACACCAGTGCCACTCCACGTCACACCAGTGACACTCCATGTCATACCAGTGACACTCCATGTCACACCAGTGACACTCCATGTCATACCAGTGACACTCCATGTCACACCAGTGACACTCCACGTCACACCAGGCCAACCTGTGCAGTGGTCCCACCTTGGGCAAGTGCTTCATGACACACATGACCACGGGCTGTATTGAGGGCATCTTGACCAGGGAAAAGCTCTTCTCTAGGAGATCTTCCAGCTTCTTGTATCTGAATATATGGAAAAACACGAGACTAAGTACCATGGAGCAGAAAAGGAGCAGTGTCCACCTCAAAGCCACTGAATTCAGCCCCTGAGGAACCCCACTCTCCTTTACAGAAGTCACCCATCCACTGCATTTTCACACAGAATTCCCAGCTCACTCCAAGGAATCAAGGAGACTGCTGACAAACCTCTCCTCGACCTTCCCCTCCAAAGCGATGGCAGAGACTCTCTCCAGCAGCTTCTCCCGCAGCTCATCGAACACGGACTGGTGGAACTCGAGCCGGGGGGTGCCGTGGAGGTCCAGGAAGGGCAGCGCATACTGCAGCGAGGGCAGCAGCACCCCGTTCTCCGTCTGCAACACAGCCCGCAGCGGGAACTGAGCACGGCACTCGGGATAACAAACAAAGCGAGGAAAACCCCAGACAGCCCCGGGGCCCGTCCCGTACCCGCTGTCCCGGCCCGGCCCGGCCCCGCACGGCGCCCCCGCGGCGCCCGGCGCACCTGGAACTGCTCGATGGCCTTCAGCGGCTCCGTGCAGTTCGTCAGCGTCTCCTTGAGGTCCTNCCCGCGGTGTCCCCGGGCTCCCCGTGGGTGTCCCCGGGCTCCCCGCGCTGTCCCTGGGCTCCCGCGGCCCCCGCGGCCCGAGGAGCTCCGTGCCGCTCGGTTAGCGCCGGGCAGGGCGGACAGGGCTCAAGGAGCCTTTGGGCAGCGCTCTCAGGCACATTGAATCACAAAATCACGGAATGGTTCGGGTTGGAAGGGACTATAGAGGGTGATTTGCTCCCATCTTCCTTTCCAAGCCGGGTCATCCCAGAGCACACGGCACAGGATTGTGTCCAGACGGTTCTGGAATAGCTCAGGGAGGGAGACTCCACACCCTCTCTGGGCTGCCTGTTCAGTGCTTGGTCACCCACACAGGAAAGAAATTCTTCCCCATGTTCNCCTCCCCGTTGCCCACTCCCAGCTCCTGCAGCCCCGCGTACATCTCGGCCTGGCCGGGGCCGCGGGGCCGCTCCCGGATCAGCTCCCGCTCCTGATCCTGATCCTGCTCCTGCTCCTGCTCCTGATCCGGCTCCTGATCCCGCTCCTGATCCTGATCCCGCCCCCGCTCCTGATCCTGANCCGTGGGTGTCCCCGGGCTCCCCGCGCTGTCCCTGGGCTCCCGCGGCCCCCGCGGCCCGAGGAGCTCCGTGCCGCTCGGTTAGCGCCGGGCAGGGCGGACAGGGCTCAAGGAGCCTTTGGGCAGCGCTCTCAGGCACATTGAATCACAAAATCACGGAATGGTTCGGGTTGGAAGGGACTATAGAGGGTGATTTGCTCCCATCTTCCTTTCCAAGCCGGGTCATCCCAGAGCACACGGCACAGGATTGTGTCCAGACGGTTCTGGAATAGCTCAGGGAGGGAGACTCCACACCCTCTCTGGGCTGCCTGTTCAGTGCTTGGTCACCCACACAGGAAAGAAATTCTTCCCCATGTTCAGGTGGAATTTCCTGGATGTCCGTTTCTGCCTCTTGTCCGCTGCTGGGCTCCAGCAGAGTCTGGTCCATCTCTGACACCGCCCTTTAGATACTCATACACATCAATGGGGTCCCCTCTCAGCTGGCTCTTCTCCAGGCTGAGCAGGCCCAGCTCCCTCAGCTTTTCCTTGCAAGGGAAATGTTCCAGAACCTTGACCAGCTCCGTAGCTCTCCACAGGACCAGCTCCAGGAGCTTCCACAGGGTGGAACTTTTGGGGTGTCCTGTGCAGGGCCAGGGGTTGGGCTCTGCCCATGTGGGTCACTTCCAGCTCAGGAGATTCTGTGATTCCTTATTTCTGTGCAGCAAAACTCAGGGTTCCTGCAGGTGTCTGAGGCTGATCACAGGTAGACAGCAATGAAAAGAGGAAACATCACCAAAAACAGAGAAGTGGTCTTTTCCCCATTGCTGGTTAGCTCTTTGGATCCTTGACCAGTCTGTGGACACGAGCAAGCAGCCAATTGCCTCAGTGTGAGCAGCCACAGAGTTTTCTTCAGAATTTCCATTTTCAGGGATGAGGCTTTGTGGCACTGTGAGGAGAAAGCAGTTGTGTGTTTCACAAAGCCTGAGCCTTGGTTATTTTCCACAAGGAGGCTGTCAGGAAGGGGGGCTCAGGCCCTCAGAAATGAAGTAAATCCAGTGACAAGCAGTTTCCCCACTTCTCATTTGGAAGCTCACGCTGCCAGGTGTGGAATACCAAAGGGATGAGTTTTGCCTGCTTTCTGCTTGTTCCACAGCTGAGTTAACCCCACATTCTGTTGAGCTCAGCCGCGCCGCCTGGGGCAGTTTCGAGGTTGCAGCGGTGCAGAGCTCGCAGCGGGGCGGGCACGGAGCTCTCCTGCTATTTCAGCAGCGATGGGAGGGAGAGAAGCGCTCCTGACACACCACGGCCGGGCCCACGCTCCTTGCGGTCCCTGTGGCTTGGGGCTGGGCTGAAGTCAGAGCCCGGCCCCGACCACGCCTTTCTGCTCTTTTTAAAGGTTGTTAAAGCAGCCGGGGTCGGTTTGCTGCTCCACTGCTTCCTCTTTGGTGGAAGGAGAAAGCTCTTTCATGTCTTGGCGTGAGCTCCTTCCCCCCTGGCTGGTGATCGTAGCGGGACTGACGGGCATCGTGCTGCTCTGTGTCTCCACCAAGGATGTGCCCATGGCCCCGCTCAGGACCAAGGTAAGGGCTCTCAAGGGGAGACAGGCAGCTAAACTGGGCTCCTTTGTTGCTTTTGATATTATTTTATTATTGAGCTACGTACAAACCAAGGAGGGAACTGAAACAAGACTGTCAGGACAGGTTGACATCTTCCAACACACTGTAGGTTTTCGAACCAGAAACAAGCCCACCCCTTTGACTGGTCAGGGAATACAGGCTGGATATGGTCCATGGATCAGTGGGGATGCTCAGGGCAGGCTGAGGGGAGGCAGTCCATGTCAGGAGCTGCCCTAGAGCAACAAGGAACCAGTGGTGTCACTGCAGGGAAACAGCTAGGTCCCTCTCAAAGGTCAGTAGGAATGTGCCCCTGAACTGCTGCTTCTGTCTTAAAAATAAATTGTCTTTCATGCCTTCTTCTCTTTGGTCCTATTTTCATTTCTTCAAAGAGCCAGCATCCTCCTCACAGCTGGGTCAGTTCTGGGGGTAGGGGGTTAATGCCCACCTGCTCTGTCTCTTGATGCTCCTGTTGCAGAGGTGAGCTCAGTGGCACACCTTGGTTTAACCCAACAGAAAGAAGTTATCCTGCATGTTTAGAGATAGCACCCTTCCTCCATGCTCCTCTCAGAAACAAAATTGGATTGAAAGTCCCCTTATTACTCTGCATTCTGTCTTTTCCTGGTGTTGAGCTGGATATAAATGTGGTGATCCCTCCCCTTCTCCCTTGAGCTCCCAGCAGCAGCCTCTAATTTTCTGAAGGAGGAAAAAAAAATTCCACATTTCTCCACCAATGCCATTCCTTTCTTCCTCTTCTGTGGCAGCCAACATGTCCCTGCTAGAAATCCGAGCTGTCACTGGTGTGGGAGGGTGCCAGCAGGCTTGGGCAGGGAGCTCGATCCTCCTTCCGCATTGCTGCTCCAGCCCAGCCCCAGCCACTGGCCTGGGTGCCAGGACTGGTGCAACTGGGAGCTCCAGGAGGGCAGCGGGCAGCCAGCCTCGCTCAGAGGCTGCAGCCAGCTCTGTCTGGTGCTGAAATCCTTCTGGTGGCATTAACATCAACCTGGCAGGAGGTTTGTCCTCCCACACAGTCACAGCTCCGTTTGTGTGTGATACAGCTCCGACCACGCACTGCCATGGAGCTCATGAGCTTCCTTCCTGTCTGTGTAAGAGATATCCCAAACTGGGGTCATCTAATGGGGGCAGAGGGGCCCTAGGCTGGCTCTGGAGCTGTTTGGGGTGTGGGGACGTCCAGAGCTGTGCTTCAGGGTAGTCCAGTAGCTCCACTAGCTCACCCTCATACACTGGGAGCAGCAAGGCTTGGTCAGCAGCAAACAGACAAACACTGGGGACAGAGACTGAGAGCCCTTGGCTTGGGCAATAGCAGAGCTGCCAGGGGACAAGAGCTGAGCTGGTCATGTTCACTGCTGTTGCCTGGACATCAGCTCTGTCTCTGAGGGGCTGCTGTGTTGTGTGGTGTCTGTGGTGGTTGCTGCAGCTCCCACAGCTCTGCACACATCAGGGCAATCCCAGCCTGTGTCACATCATCGCTGCAGTGGGACATCAAAGAGACACAGGAGTCCTGGGTTGCTCGGGACAAGCGAACTACAGCCCCAGTTCCTGCACATAAGCCTGAGCAAAGCAATCAGCAGCAGTTTAAGTCCCAGAATCAGTGGAGAACTCGTATAGTGCCATCTCCCCCTGCTTTAGGACCTGTTTTTCCTGAGTTCCAGGTGGCTCAGCTCTCAGGGGAAGCCCTCTGCCTGGTTTCAGGAGCAGCTGCAGTGCATTCCACTGTGGGGTTGATGTATTTCTGGGCGTTTCTCCACTCCTGCTGCTCCTCATGTATATTCAGAAATGCAGATGCTTCCCTGCAAATCCTCATCATCTTCTGGCTTCACCTGCTCTTTGAACATAACAAGCAAACTCAAACACTGCAGTACAGGCCCAGGGGTTGTCTAGAATACCTATATATGCTGGGTAACCCTACAATGTCAATCAGCATGCATTCAGGAGTGTTTTTCAGTAGAATGTCTTGGGGTTTTTCCAGTATGGCATTGTTCTGGATGCCGGCCCATCCCGCACCATCCTGTTCATCTACCAGTGGACAACCACCAAGGCAAACAAGACTGGGGTGATCAGAGGAGGCAGCTCCTGTCCTGTGCAAGGTAAGGTGCCCATTTCCTGCTCAGTGGTCTGTGAGACTGGCATGGGATAGATGGAAAAACAGAGACCTGTGCACGGACCAGTGCCACAAATTCCTTGGCTCCTGCACCACTCAGCTGTGCACGGAAATAGTGATGCACAAGTTGCTTATTTTCAGCATGGCTCTTCTCAGCTGGGCAGATTTAGCCACACACAGCTGGACATCAGGCACTTGGCAGCAGCAGATGTCAGGATTTTGGGGCTGCTGCAGGCAGGGAAAGCACAGAGAGGATGAGGCTTGTCCTGATGTCCATATGGATCAGTGGTACAGCCAAGGTTGCTGGAGCTTCTCACCCATGAGAGGCAGTAAACAGCAATGGAGACAAATCTGACTGCAGGCTGACTCCTGGTATCTTCTGCCTCCTCTTGACTGTGCCCTGGGCAGTAAGTGGGGTAGCTCCAGCACAACACAGCTGCAAAGACTCCAATCCCCTGTGTGGCATTTGACAGCACAAGCATGAGTTCAGCTTGCCTTTAGGTGTTACATTTCAGAGAATCTGGGGGTTTTCCTTATGAATTTGAATCAGTTTGGCCCCGCCAATGCCAGCTGAGAGGGTTTCATGCATTAATTAATGCAGGGGGTTTTTCTTTCCTATCTCCTAATCTTGCTTTGATGTTAGAGCCTGGTTATAGCGGGATAGGAGTGAGCCCTCAGCACAGTGTGCTGTGGGAGGGCAGCTGCACAGCAGGCAGGGAACAGGGTTTGTGCCCTTGCAGGCTGTAAACAACACAAATCACACACAGAATATGCAAGAGGGGCTCCCTGGAACCTTGTGTGTGCCCTTGTTCAGCAGCTGGGCTAAGCAGCAGCTCTGTTTGCTGTTTAGGGCAGTTTGCTGTTTAGGGCAGTTTGCTGTTTAGGGCAGTTTGCTGTCAGCAGCAGTACCAGAGGCCCAGGCAGGTGGAGAGCCCAGGTGTGAGAGGCCCTGTCTGCATGGCAGCACAGCCACAGCCTGCAGGAAAGCTGCAGCTCAGCCCTGCACAGGGCCCCAGAGAGCAAAGCACGTGGTGAGGGAATCAGGATTGGGGAAGGGAGGCTCTTCCTGGGTAGTGGCTCAAAACCAACATTCAAGACCCCGTTGACTTGCTGGAAAAATGAGTCAAGGCTGGCACAGCTTCCCTCTGCAGAGCACTGGCTTCCTCTAGGGCAGGGGTGTCTTGCTTGCTGGCATGGGATCAGTGGCTGGAGGAGAGAGGTGACACATCAGCCTCTGTGTGTCCTTTGCTTATTTTTATAGCACTTAAGCCACATTTCTTCCTCTGTGGGCTGAGCCAGCCTCAGCTGTTGCAGCAGTCATGTGGCTGGTATAGATGTCTCAGCTGCACAGCTAGGGGAGTCTTAGTGTAATTTGGGATTTTTATGCACGTGTGTTTTGGTCCCAGTTCCATATTTTAGCAGGATGGATACCTGCAAGACCTCCTTCATTCCACCTGTGATAGGTTCTGTCTTAACAATGTCATAGGATAGCAATCTCTGGGGTAACAGCTCTCACAGTTCTCCCATAACTTCCCTTAAAATTCCATTCTCTTCTGTGGTCCTCAGGTCCAGGAATCTCCAGCTACTCAGATTCTCCTCAGAAAGCTGGGAAGAGCTTGGAGCCATGTTTGAACTGGGCCCAGAACGAGATCCCAGCAGAGCAGCACAGCCAAACCCCCCTTTACTTGGGAGCCACCGCCAGCATGAGGCAGCTGAAGTGAGTGAATATTGCAAACCCACAGCCAGAGATCAGCACACACCACAGGATCATTCTGTACAGGCATCTCACCCTGTCTGTCTGCAGTGTGAGCCATCCCTAATCTGCTGGTCAGCTAAACCTTCCCCAGGCCCTGGAGAGAGGAGCCTGGCATGGCTGTGTCTCCATGTGTTGCCCCAGGCAGCTGTGACAGACAGTCCTGCAACTGCTGCCAGGCTGGTAGTGTCTCCTTCACAATTACACTTTCACAATTAGTGCTTGGGAAAACACCCATCAGCCTGGAAGCTCAAGTGCTTTCAGTTTGTGTGTCAGCCCACATGGGCTTGCAGGATGTTTCTGGTCAGGAAATGGTGGTGGGAAGGTTCAGTTTATCACACACACTTTTGTGGACCCTCTTCTCAGTCACCACATACTGGGACCTTTATCTCCTTTTAGACACTGGGAAAAGTAAGATCTGAAGGAGACCAGGCCCGTGGGATAGGGCCAGGGGATTTCCTCAGTGATGGAGGTACTAAGGTCCTGAATTCTTAAATGGTGGCACAGTTGTTCAAACCATCCCTCTGCTGGTCTTGCCTCCAGTGCCCTGTGAGGGGAGAGGGAAGCAGCAACAGGAGTGGGATTGTCATTGTGTCTCTGGGCTACTCCCCAAAGTAGGGAGCACAGCAGAAGCCTTGCAGGTGCCCCCACTGCAGGCTGCTCCTGGCAGGATACTCTAACATCAAATGTGTCTTCTTTTTCTTTTGTGTTTAGCCTCACCCATCCCATCCTCTCTGACAGTCTCCTTGCAGCTCTGACTGGCACCCTGAAGTCATCCCCCTTCAGCTTTCAAGGGGCACAAATCCTGTCCAGCCCAGAGGAGGAAGCATTCAACTGGGTTGCTGTTAACTACGTCCTGGAGAACTTCTTCAAGGTAAAGGATCACTCTCCCTGGGAGCAGCTCCTGTTAACAACCAGCCACAGAGACACGTGTGGGATGGGTAAACCTCTGTACTTACAACAATGCTTCAGCACAACTCCCACTGCCTTCCAGAGGAGGCAGCTTAGCTGCAGCACCAGCTGGCTGAGCTGAGGTGTGAGGCCCTGGCACAGAGAAGCTGTGGCTGCCCCATTCCCCCATCCCTGGAAGTGTCCAAGGCCAGGTTGGACAGACTTGGAGCAACCTGGGATAGTGGAAGGTGTCCCTGCCCACAGCAGGGGGTTGGAATGAGGGGAGCTTTAATATTCCTCCCAACCCAAACCATTCTGTGATTCCATGGTCATGACTAGGCTGAAGAACCAACCCTGTGCTCTGGCCCTCCATGAACACATCCATGCAGTTGCCCTAACAGACATGAGGCTTTCTGGCCAGCACGTGCAGGAGGCTCACGTAGATGACCTTACCCCTGGCCATGGGACACCACCAAGAACTCCACAGTGCCTCTGTCAAACAGGAGTTGCTGCTGTTTGTGGAGTGCTGTGGGATTGCCACTGGAATCCAGCTGTCCCATGGGGAGTCTTGTGGATGGTGAAGGAGATGCTGTTGCTGCCAAAGCAAAAGACCCTCTAGTGAGACACCAGTGAGGCCAGGAAGGCCTGCTCTGTATTTAGAAGGCACCTGCTAAACAAAAAAAAGTAATTTCAGTTTTGTTGTTTCACCCATCACTTCTTAAGCCAAAGGGTCTCAAAAAGATCTCAGAGGGCAAGAGAAAGGTGGGTTAGACTGAGTTATTCCTCACCAGGGATGTGAAAAGCAGCTCTGATAACCAGCAGCTATTGGTTATATAACACATAACACACTGGTTAGGGAATTGCTAGACCTATTGACAGCAATACAGCCTCCCCCAGCCAGGCACAGAGTGTTTACCCCAGGTAAACTCTCCTGCCTATGCTGCCAACTTCAGCTTTGCCAAAGTCAGTTCTGCAGGACTGCAGGAGGTGATGCCACAGGGTTCTTCTGACAAAAGGATCACTTTAGCATCAAGGAAGCACTCGAAACCTGTATCTGCCCTCTTGGAAACATCCCTCCACTCCCCACCACCGTCTCCACTGTCCCCTTCTCCTGCCTGGTGCAGCCATCCAGGCTGGACTGCCCTGTTTGCCCCCACAGGCTGGGAAGGTTCTGTGCAGGTGGCAGTGCCTGTACAGTTGCTCCTGTGTTCCCTCCAAAGCCACTGGTTCAGTATCCTTATGTCCTGGGGGCAAAAAAGAGTTGGGCTGAGGGCACCACTGAGCTGCTTTCTCTCTCTGTGCACTAATGCTGGCACTTGGCTGTGACTGAGATGGAGAAGTCTCAAGGATTGACCTCTCTTGTTCTTTTTGGGTCAGTATGACTGGCGAGGACAGTTGGTGCCCTCCAGGAAGGGGATGGCAGGAGTCCTGTCCGTGGGAGGACCCTCAGCACAGCTGACTTCTGAGCTGGAAGAAAAGCAGCAGCCCCCAAAGGAGGCAGTGAGGCTGCAGCTGTACGGGCAGACACGCAGGGTGCACACCCGGCAGTGCCCCTGCCTCGGCACGGAGCAGCTCCGCAGGAGGCTGCTGGCTCTGCTCATCCAGGTGAGTGATGGGGCACAGCAGCACCAAAGGTGTGCTAATGGGCAAAGTCTCACTCACTTTAAAGTCAATCCCTCTTTACTAGAGGCTGTTTGCATATATTAGGAAAACCCAGAGCATTTGTAAAACTTTCTGTCCCTCCAAGCAGACACACAGGCACCAATTCAAGGGTTTCCCACTTACAGGTTGTATTTGGCTCCTACTTAACACACACAAGGAAACAATTGCTCTCCAGAGGTGTCAACATCACCTTCAGGGTGAGGAAAGGCAAGGGTTGCCTTGGCTCCTAGGAACTGCTCCTCCATCCCAGAATGGGAGCACCTAGGAACCAACTGGGACCTTTCATTTGCGGTGTTTCCTTTGCTGACTTTAACCCTGAAACATCTTTAAAAGAGCAATATTTCATTTTGAAAACATGCAAGTGTTTTGGTTCTTCCAAACTTTATTTCACTTAGGGACTGGGGGGGAAGAAAAGAGTGGTATAGGATGGTACAAACCCAAGAATCACTTTAGTCCTCATCAAAACTGTGTTTTTCAGGAATTAACTGCTCCCTGCCCATCCACTTTCCTCCCTATAAACCTCACTTGCCCTTATTTGAGGCCTAAATGTCACACATTGGCCTGAATGTCACACCAACTTTACCACAGTTATACTGTGAAATTGATAAAGATAAGAATAAGAATTAAAAAAGATAAGAATTTCTAGAGATAAGAAAACCCCACACAGATTCTTGTGGGGTTGAACCATCTGAAAGGAAGATCAGAACAGCCTCCTCCTTGCAACTAGAAAGAGCATAGGATGCATAAAACTGTGTTTGTGCTCCAAGGAGGGTGGGCAGGGCTGGACTCATCCCCTCTCAGCAGGTCCAGTCACTGCACTGACCCTGAGCTCAGCAGGAGCTGGGACCCGGCTGGGCCTCATGGTTAACTCAATGCCATAAGATTTGGCAAAGCTTTCACAGCCTCCCTGCTCAATCTCAGCATTGTGGTGCTTGGGGAAAGCTGTTCCTAACCATGTCACATTCTGTCTTTCTGTGTGAAGCCCTGGGACACCAATGTCCTCTCTTGCTGCCTCTGTCCTTGTTTTATTTTGCCTCCAGGATCAAAGAAGTGCTAAAACCATGTCCAATCCCTGCTGGCCCCTCACCTACTCCCAGGAGGTGCAGTGGCATTCAGTGCATGGGCCTTGTGCTGCCAGTGGTGACACACGGGACATCCCTGGCCCCAAGGAGGTCTTCAACGTCACAGGGTCCAGCAATCCCACAGCCTGCATGAGCCTCGTGCAAAGACTGCTCAATTCTTCCTCTTCCTGCAGCTTCTTCAACCATTCCCCTGGCAGTGGTTTCAGGCCCCTTCAGACCAGGTTTCTGGTGAGTTCTCATTTACAGTGGGATAAACAACTGGTATGAGAAACCCATGAAATGGGACCAGTTTGACCATTAATAAACATAGTGGGAACATCCAGACCATGGCACTCCTGCCCTCTCCCCCTCATTGCCACATGGCTGTTCAAACATGGACCACTGGCTTCCCACAGTGACTGTGGGGAAGCTTTTTTCATCTGTTTCCTCAATGTCTGCTGCTGATATTAACTTTGCAGCTCCATGGAGCCAGCAGGGATGGGACAGTCAGGAGCTGTGTGCTGAGCAGGTCTTCCCACACCAGGTCTGTGGTAAAGCTGGAGATCCTCTGCCCCTCTCCTAGCAAACTTCTGGTCATGCTGCACCACAAGCAGCCTTCTACCTGAGAACCTGGATTTAGTTGCCAAAGTCACTGAATTGTTAAGCCAGGAGTAGCTCAAAATCCCAGGACAAGCTGAGTGCCTTTCCAGGGAGGGTAAACTGGAAATTTCCCCAGCTCCCTGCTCCTGAGTATCCCATGGACACGGTGCCAGGGAGCATCAGGATCATCTCCCAGCCCTCAGCACTGGTGAGGTTACACCATGAATGTTGTGCTCAGTGTTGGGTCCCCCACTGCAAGAAGGACATTGAGGGGCTGGAGCATGCCCAGGAAAGAGAACGGAGCTGGGAACGGGCTGGAGCCCCAGGAGGGGCTGAGGGAGCTGGGAAGGGGCTCAGCCTGGAGAAAAGGAGGCTCAGGGGGACCTTGTGGCTCTGCACAGCTCCTGACAGGAGGGGACAGCCGGGGGGGTCGGGCTCTGGGAACAGGGACAGGGACAGGAGGAGAGGGAACGGCCTCAGGCTGGGCCAAGGGAGGTTTAGATTGGATATTAGGGAAAATTCCTTCACCAAAAGAGTAGTCAAGCCCTGGCATAGGCTGCCCAGGGCAGTGATGGAAATCACCGTCCCTGGAAGGGTTTAAAAGCTGTGTAGATGGGGCACTTGAGGACATTGTTTAGTGGTGGGCTTGGCAGGGCCAGGTTAATGGTTGAACTTGATTTCAGACATCTTCTGCAACCAACATGATTTTTTGATTCTGTGACCAATCTACTTATCCAGGCAGGGCCAGGAAGGCTGCTGGATGCACACTGGGAACAGACCTGATTCCATCTCCACACAGCAACAGCTCTGCTCGTGTCCCTCAAGCCCTTCCAAGGCACTGGAGCCAACCCTGCCCACCAAGGGCACCCTGGCACTGCTCAGCCACTGCCCCTCTCTTCCCTGGGGATCATTTCTGGTGTGGAGTGCAAGGGCACAGCACAGTCCCACCTGATGATTATTTCTGCTGCTGTTGTAGGTGATTTCTGAGGCCATGGACTTCATGAGAGGAACTGGACCTTCTCCTGACTTGGGTCAGGCTGTCAAGAGGCTCTGTGGGATGTCCCTCAAAGAGGTAACTGTGGAATAACTCCTGTGCAGGGAAAGTGGGAAGCAAGAACACTTGGTTGCAAAAGTCCTTAAGGCTCAGACTGACAGAGTTGTAACTTACTGGCTCCCTCAAGGAAAATTTTGGATTTGTCTGGATTTTGTGCAGTTTGGTTTTTTTGGTTTGTTTTTGGTTTGTTTTTGGGGTTGTGGGTTTTTTTTGTTTTGTTTTGTTTTGTTTTGTTTTTGGTTTGGTTTGGTTTTTTACTTTAAAGGAACAGGTTCCACTTATTTTCATTCCACTCAAATCCCAGCTGCTGCTGGAAACACCTCGACCTAATTAAAAGAAAAACCACAAATACTTTTTACAGTATTTTAAGGAGTAAACAGGAAGGCTGTTTACTCACTCCTGTATCACCTTGATCTTGCTGTTATCCTTCTGTCCTTAAGTGCAAGGGACATGTCCACTCAGACTCCATTTCACCTGAGCCCACGGAGCCCAGGCCAGGGAGAGTTTGTCAGTTCTTTCCCCAAACTGGTGGTTATGAGGTCACCCTCATTTGCACTGACACTGATGGAGCACCCACAGTAACATTCAAATGGGACAGCTTCTCCAGGGTTTGTTAATGAGCCCCTACACAGTCCCCTAAAGCCTTCTCTTCTGGAAGGAGGAGGAAGATCCCAATGTTCCAAGTGGGAAAAAGGCTACTGCATCAGCTCAACCTGATTAGAGAGCAGGGAATCAATCCTACCAAGCAATTCACCAGCAAGGCTGTCAGTCCTGCTGCTCTTGGATGTGGCTTAATAAGATGGGAAGAGAAGCGGTAACAGAGGACACTGATTTCTACCCCACAGCCCAGTGAGTGCAGGCAATGTGGTTTCAGTCTGCACAGGACACAAACCTCTCCTCCAGTCCCACAATCAGACTCAGAACAGGAAAGGAGAAGCTGTAGCAGGCCTGAAATTCAGCTACTGAGTATTCACTTCTTTTATTTTTCTTTCCCATCCTCTCTGATTTTTTCTGGAAATGTCACCAGCTGACTGGGGAGTCCCAAGCAAGCCTGAATACACTTGTTGATTACTGCACCGTGTCTGCCTTCATTTTCCATCTCAGTACAACAGGATACACACTTGACTTGGACTTGCCTGCCTGGGCTGCATTCCAGAAGGTCAGTTCCTACAGCACAGTGTTCCCAGTTACCAGGAGGGCTGGTCCCAGTACAGCCAGCCTGTTCCCACACTGGCAAGCCCTAACCAGCTGGGCTTCTCCAGCAGGATGGTTTTGCAAAATGGATTCACAGTTGTGGTAAACAAGAAAACCAGTGTCAGAGTGCCAGAGGTGACATTTGTCCTCTCTGAAAAACACATGGGTCAAAAAACTTCTCTGGATCAACACCATCTTCAGAAATCTGTGTTGGCAGGGAAGAAAGTACAGCTTGATCTCCACTTAATGCTAAGGACAAGCTGCTGATAACATTTCCTGACCCAAAAAGGTCCCTGCTTTTTGCAACCTTTATACTCGTATGGGTTGACAAATACTTCACCATCATAGAATCCTAGACTGGTTTTTGATTGGAAGGGAACTTAAAGGTCCTCTCATTCCACCCCTGCCATGGGCAGGGACACCTTCCACTTTCCTAGGCTGCTCCAAGCCCCTTCCAACCTGGCCTTAGACACTGACAGGGATCCAGGGGCAGCCACAGCTTCTCTGGGCACCCTGTGCCAGGGCCTGCCCACCCTCCCAGGGAACAATTTATTTCTAATATCTAATAATCTAACTTAATCTCTAATAAGGTCTGAAAGTGCTCCATGATCTGGAGGCCCTAAGGACAGGGGGATTTGATTCAGGTCATTCCCTTCACAAAAGAAAAGGAAGCCTGTTCCCAGACCTCTTCACAACTGACAATCACAGCCTTGGTCCCACTACGCATGGCCAAGCAGTGACCATCAGAAAAGGCAAGGTAATGAGGTAGGTCCAGGACCCCCAGGGAGCCCAGCCTGGGAAGACAGAGACAAGCAACCTAAACCATAGGTCAGAGGTTCAGCCAGGGCCAGAGAGACATCTATCCACAATGCAGACTTAAAGTGCACTAGAAAAACACATCAGTAAGCAGAGAACAGCTCTCCCCTACAGCACAGCCCAGGAGAGGGGGCTGCCCAGGCCAGAGCTTACATGGAGCACCCATGCCCATGCACAGAGGTGTGGGTGGAAGAGCCATTAAGGCCTATTGGTACTCAGGACACTGAGACTGGGAGAGCTCCTCATTCCAAGCTGAATCCTTGGCTCAGTCTCAGATAATACACACAAAGCCTTGGGCCCATGCACAGAATCATAGCTGCAGTCAAGGCTGTCTCCTTCTCTTCTGACCTCTCCTTTTTATTTCCATAGATGGGTGACAGATCATCTGGCTGGACTCTGGGGTACCTGCTGAGTCTGACCAGCACCATCCCCCAGGACAGCCCAAGCTTCCTCAAGGGGATTGAGCCAGGGGTGTGGTCCCTGCTGCTGATCCTCTTCGTGGTGCTGCTCATGGGCTCTTTCATGCGCATCTCCTACCGAGTGATGGTCAAGGAGAGCAGCTCCAGCCACAGGAACAGCAGCGTTTTTGATGACTGAGAGTTTCCTGCCACTGAGGACTCTTGTCAGAGCAGTTAACAGGGTCCAGACAGAAATCACAGAGGTGTAAGTCACTGGAGGATGCAAGTGATTTTCCTGCAGGGCTCCCAGCAACTTGCTGGTACTTGCACTACTGTACTTTGAGACAATGGATCCTGCTCCCCGGGAAGCCTGAGATTCCTGGTGGAGGACAAGCTATTCATTCTCCAAACAAGAACAGCCTGCGTGGCTCTTCCTTGGGCTACAGCTGGGGTTACTCATGTCAGACGTGAAATGATGCCTCTGCAGGCAGGCAGGCCGGCCCTGAGCTATTGTGAAGTTAATATTGTATAATCCTGTCAAATCAGAAGAGGTGGTGTCTGAAAAAAGGGCTCTGTCCTCTTCTTTGGCCTCTCAAGAGATGATACCTGCAGTATTGCCATTAGTGAAGACTGGAGGGGCACTAAAATACAGTCAGAATATAACAGCCAACTGCTTCTATGCTCTAGGGGGATTGCAGGTATTTTCTCATCTCAGTCTCCCTTCCAATGAATGCTCCTGCTGACCAGGAATGCTTCAAAACCAATCCTTCTTAGTCTTGGCCTCTACAAAATATGCAGAGGATTAAAGGAGAAACAAAGGGCACAGCAGAGTTTTTGCCTCTCAGCTGAGTCATGACCACACAGGGTTAAAATCGCCAATTTAAACTCTTTAGCAAGGACTCAAATTAACACATTTAATTTGATATTTGCTAAAGCTGAGCTCATGCTGGGCTGAGGTTCACCTGTTTGTTCATTTGCACTGACCTGCTTCTCCTGCTGACTCTGGAAGTGTCTCAGCTGACACTGTCCTTTAGACCAGAGCAGACTCAGGAACAGAAGCTTTCCTAATTGTCACTTTCATATTAGACCATGCCCAGAGTTACTTTACAATCTAATAATCAGGATTCCCCTGGGACCTGGCAGTCATTCCGGCTCCTCTGGTCTGCTCTGCATGTCTGAAAGATGAGGTGCTGTACAAATTCCGTGCTACTGTGAAGAAAAGGGATCGATTCACACTGTCCTTTGATTTGACTAAGGCATTCAGAGCTCACTTCTCAACTGCTTCAGAGACTTAAAACACACAGGCTGTTAAGAGCCTCAGGGACTGGTGTCTCCAAGGCTTTTCAGACCACTTTAAACAGAAATGTAAATGCTCACAGATGCAGTGATGTGCCTTGAAGGATTTTTAAAGCTACCACGGCACCTAAATCCTTTCAAATCTGATTATTCGTCCCTTGTGCTCCCAAGTGATAATACAGAACACACACCCCATAACATTAGGGTATTCATGCATTTTCAGGTCAATTAATGAAGGTTTGGAACCTGCCAGTCAAGTTTAGAGGGGTGTGGAAACAGACTTAAGCTTCATATTCATTTCTTGGAGTTGCACATTAGATATTTTTAATTATATGATGTCATTAAAGATGTTTTAATAGACTGTCTGTGTTATTCTTGGCAAGAGATCAAAGCAGGGGGGTTATTGTGAACACACAGTGTTTCAGTGAGCAGGATGGGGGTGCTCCTGCTCAAGAGCTCAAGAGCTATTTTGCTGTGTACTTTTTGGGGTACACAATGAGAACCCCTGAAGGCACTTTCTTTCCAGTGAAAGAGAAAGATTTCAGATAACCTGACTGCTGGCATTTAGTTGATGAGAGACATGCCTACACCTTTTGATGTGTTCTTCACTCAAACCATCTGAGGAAGGTAGGAGGCATCCAGGCAAGGCAGCACAGAAAAAATAAAGAGGTTATCATGGAATCAGCAACATCAGGGAAATTCCTGAGACTTCATTCATCCTGCACCTGGAAATGCCATCCTTTAACAGAGCTCTGGCTCGGTGACCTGACAGCAGAGCAGTAAGCTCTGGGATTCCTGGCTGAGATTTGGAACCTGCCGAGGAGGAATCCTACCAGTGTCAGAAATGGAAAGAAGCCAGGGAGATGCCAGGAGCTCCTGGCCTCCAATGCTCTGCCCTGTCAGTCACTGCACCTTCTTCAACTGGACCAGATCACAGGGTCCAAGAGAAAAGGATATCAGCCAGAACTTCCCCAAGCTCTTGTTTAGAAGCTTTGGGACTTCCACATAGATAATAAGCAAGTAATTAGGGAATGAGCTCAGCGTGGCCTCCTGACACTTCACCTTTGCCTTGCACATACCACTGAATTAAATCCCTGCCCTTGTGCCACCCTGATAGTGAACCACTGCTCTGCCATGCAAAAACCCACAACCACTTCTTTTTCTAACTGATAAAAACATTTATAGATATATTTACTACATGATAAGATAGATTGAGATTTTAAAACTGGTGTTTTGGTAATAAAAACAGCATAAAATAACAAAATGGGGAAAATAACAAAATATGAGAAAAAGGAGACTAATACTGGAAACATTCCTTTCTCCCAGCTCTCTATAGAGCAGGTCGTTCATGTCAGCCCCATAATAAATTTGCAGAATAAATCCCCAGATTCCCTGGACAGCAGAAATCTACTTAAAAGGAGATTCTAGATGAACTCACTCACTTTGAAACAAAGATGCTTGCAGGCCTTTGGTTACAATTCGACTGTGGAAATGATAAATAATGAGGATTTTCTAACTGTCTGTAAATTCTTTATGTTTATATAGGGCCCTCACTTCTCACTCAGGCTGAACCATGGCAGAGATCTTCTGGCAGATAATAAAATCTGCTCATGTGCAACTGCAGTTCTGCTGCTGTCAGCAAATACCTATAAGAAGGAAATAAAAAGTATTAGATACAAAAACTGACACCAGAAAGAACTTTCTCTATTTTAGCTCCAGACAAACAACAGAGTAACTGAACTGCTCCTGGTTATTGGGACTTAACTGTCATTTAGGCATCACACAGCACCACGGATTCTCAGCCAGTACCTCCCATCTGGGCTGTCCCAATGAATTCCCATGAATATTCAGGGAAATACTTTGTTGCCTGCAGTTCCACTCTGCAGCACCCACAGGGCCTGAATTGTTTCTTTCTTCCCAGTCTGATATACCCACGCTCCCTGTGGTAGGAGAGACCCAAGCTGAGGCCTTGGAATCCACAACCACTTACGGTGCAAATTCAGCAGATGAGAGGAAAGCCTTTTATGGATGGCTGGAATCAGTATCAGTGCATTTTCATGTTGTTCTTCTGTCTCCTGCCTCTGATCCTGTGTCTGAGTGTTTTTCCAGAGAAGCAGGCAGCCATATGATGTTTATATCCTACCTCATGGACTATCACTCCTACTTCCAGAGCTAATTCTGAACACACTGAAGAAGAACAGGCCTGGAGGAATACTGGCATCAGAAAACCTGCAAATTTTGCCACAGCTTTCCTAATATAAAAGTCCTTTCCCGATGCCATCAAACACAGGCAATTCCCAGTGTTTTGTTGTTTTCTAAGTGCAGACATCACTGTGTACCTGCACACTGAGCTGACCAGGTTCCCTAAATGTGAGATGTTCAGAGCCTTCCTGCAGTCAGGCGCTGTCAGATCCCTGCTCAAGTCAGATGAAGACAGAGCAGGAACTGCTGCTCCCCGGAGCTCCCTGCAATGCCAGGGATCGGTCACGAGAGGGAGGCTGGCAGAGCACCCCTCCGAAAGCCTTAGGAAACCTCTGACACAGCCAGCAGCTTCTCCCTCCACAAATGACAGCAATTTGCAAAGAGGCTTCTCTGGGAACGTTCCCTCCACAAATGACATCAATTAGCAAGGAGGCTTCTCTGGGAATGTGTCGTGGATGCCGGGGAAAGACACTGCAGTATGGAAATTCTCTGTGTGGGATGTGAAAGCTGCTCTGACCAGGGATTTAAGAAGCCATGGCATCGGAAGAAGTCCTCTAAAAGAGACAGGCACTAGCATGGAGTATGGATGAAGGCTCTTTTGGAAACAAGAGGGAGAAAGAATAATCCCTACCAGGAAGAGGAGTGCCTTGGGAATGAAGAGGAGGTTTGAGAGAGACAGAGGAATGATAAAATCAACTTTTGTGTGAAGGAAAGCTTATTTTTGTTCACAGCAGGGGTGTCACCATATGTGCACCTCATGACCAAATTAGTCACCACTTCTTGGTGGAAAGTCTCAGGAGAAACAAATCCTCCACATGGAAGAAAGCAACAGCTATGAGGCTTATCACTGGAAAAGGGACAGCAAAGAGCTGTGGAACCTTCATGGGAGCAATGTTCAAAGTTCACAGGTTTCAAATGTGAAGGAGATGTAAATGGCCAGTTAGTGCTAAACATTACATAAAGTAAAAGCTGGTTTAGCATTACCTTGTCTGACAGTATCACAGAAAATGTTAAACAGTCCTGCAGTGAAAGTTCTGAAGGGACAGACTCACAGCCTTGTGAATGGAGTTTGTGGAAATCATCAAACCAAATGGAAGGAACTCTTCTTCCATACGGGTTAAACCGCAGGACTCATCAGGACAGGAGGCTGTTTATGCCAAAGTTTATATGGCTGCAAAAGATGATTAGATAAATTCATAATAACCCATTGGGACTATTAAACAAGAAGTTGCCTACAGCTAAAGAATTGCCCAAACCGTCTGCCACATCCATATCTGCTTGCCTTGTTCCTCTTTGGTAACTGCTGCAGAGCATTAGAGACACGACACTGGCCTTGGTGGACTGTGGCTTGATCCCATTCAGATGTTCTGATTTCCCTTAGGCAGGAATCCCACAACTGCACCTCTCTCTCACTGGTCTCTGGAAGCAGCCTCTCCATAACTTCAATATCACAGGAGCAATAATTTTGGGAAAGCAAGACTGTTTATCCTTAGAAGTAACAATCAGAGGAGAATGAGAAAACACCTGCACATACCCACGTCTCACTTCAGTGTTACCATAAACCTGGAACGACCCCAGCACCAAAAGCCCTCTGGTTCTGGAGGCAGCTCCCACCCACACTCATCCTCCAGTGTCCCTCCCTTAACTCAGGGTTTCAGGTTTTTACCTACAGAAACAGAATCAGTTCTTTGACTTCTGTCTGGGCTCCTGCCAGCCCCAGGTAGAGGGTCAGTTCAGACTGGATCCTGTTTCAGAGACACAGGCTGCAATCTCGCTGGTTAGGCACCAGGAGAGGAAGGGCAGTCGCTGTCTGCCTGCCTGCTGAGGGGAGGGATCAGCTCTGTTCACACACGCAGAGAACACCGGTTCAGCAAAAGGGGAAGGCAATATGCAAAAGTGCAAAGAAAGTCCCTCCCCACTCTGTTCAAACCAGTTGTGTTTACAACAAAATCCGTTTCCAAGCCAAGAGCAATTCAGGTAGTTACAAAGCCAAAACAATTGCAATAAAAAGTTAAAAAAAAAAACCTTAACACCCAATTCAACAAAACAGAAATGCGTTTTCCAACATGTTTTAACTTCCCTGTGTCTATTTTTGGGTTATACCCAGGGTCTTTGGCCATGTAACACTGCCCTGGTGTTTTCTAGGACCTCTCTTACTGCATTAATTTATGCAGCACTTACAGACGGGATCTGCCCCTAAATGAAGTGAAACCTCCTTTATTCTCACTTGCAGCACAGTTTGAGGAGAGCTTTCAAAGTAATCAAATACCAGCTAAGACAGATGTATGCAACGAAAAAATTATGTGAGAGCCACAAACATCCCACCTCAGTGCTGTTCCTTATTCTGCCCTCCTAAACTGCTTTCCAGCATTCCCTACCCTGGCAAGCTGCAGCCTCTCCACTAAACCAATGGCCACTAGAAATGCACTTCAGCATTTGGCTCAGGCAGGACCGTGGAATGTGCAGCTTTTTCTCCCAGAATTTGCCTCATACTCAGTATTCCATGCAGAGGTTTGCCTTGGGAGGAATGCTCCGTGTGAGCCAGGGTTCTGGCACAGACCTGCCCTGGCACTTGCCCGCTCACCTCCTGGCACACACTAATTAATGCTGGCCTGCCACAGCGTTAGGAATAGCAGGGCTGACATGGCCGGCAGCTCCAGCAGCTCTCCATGGAGATGCCTGACTCTGTTCCTTCTCAGAGAGATCCTAGAAATACTGGCATTTTACTTCAATATAAAAGATGGAAAAATATTTCAGAGAGAATTGTTTCCTGTGGATGTGCATGTAGCTAAAAACAGAAATACTCACTGACTGGGCTAGAATTAGCAAAAATTAATGTTGCACAAATAATTTGAAATGCCTCCTCCTTAGATATGCATGTGGCTGAATCTCCTGGGGAAACCTCTGGAAGCTCAATCAGAGAGCAAAGTTTAGCTCCTCCATAGGGTCCTAGCCCTGCTCCACTGGGAGCAATCCCGCTGGTGTTCTGCAGGCAGGTAGAGCCTTTCCACTTAACCCAGCAGAGCATTTTCACTCTCACACTCCCTCTGGGAATGCTGGGGGTGGCAACAATTGCTCACTCCACACATTACAGAGCAGCTTCCCCAACATGAAAGGCGGAGCAGGCTGGAGTAGAGGCTGTGGGAAACACAAAGGCTCGGGATTGCTCACACAGAGGACATGGATGGCAATAATGCAGAAGCCTTTGCTTTCTGGCCCTGGCTGAAAAAAACCCAAACCTGTATCTGCATTAAACACAGCAGCACTCGTACCAGAAAACCTCCCCCAAGCCCTGCAGTGGCTCCCTGGCTCCGTCTCAGGGCAGGTTTTCCAGGGTTTCCTGAGCACACGTGCCTGTGAACGCTGTGCTGAGCACACCTGATGAGAATTGATGCTGAATGTGCCTTCCCGGAGAGCACAGCACAGGCAACACTCTCTGCATTCCCTGGTTTTAATCAGAAAGAAGCCAGGATTCCTTCTGTACATTACTCTGCAGAGATGGCATCACATCCTGCAGGAAAAACTGTCTAACTGATTAGCACAGCCTTGTGTGAAATCTTCAGCAAGTCTCATCCAGATTCATCCTGGCTGCCTTTGGTACCTAAATGATGCTGCAGTTTTTGGAACTGGTCACCTCAAATACCATCACAGAGAACAGAAAGGTGTTGTCAGAGGACTGCTCGGAGCTGGAGAGGGCCAAGCCATCCCTGTCCACTGATTCCAGTGCGAACAATATTCAATCAATGTCTGTAATTAGTGGGATAAATCTGGACCCTGAAGCCTCTGCATTACTCAGCTATCTCAAAGGGAACTGCATAAATCTCCTGCATTCCGGCTGCGGATGTGAGGGATGAGCCGTGTGTGTCTCCCCAGACACTCTGGAGGCTGACACAGGCCTTTCCCAGGACCCTCTCAGGTCACTCCTGATGCTCTGGGGCTGCTCCAAATGTTCCTGGACTCCTTCCAGCACCTTTGCAGGAATATGTTGTTTATATGCCAGAAATATCAACAGTCATAATCTTGATAGTTAAGCCGACTACCAGAGGCCATTCAACCTCCAGCCAAAGCCTTCACGGGGCTTCTATATCCTGCCACCTCCTCACCTGACCCAGGCACAGGATTGGATTATTGTTATCCAGGCGCAGATTCCGGGATGTGTACAAGCTGTTTGTGTGTCACACAGAGCTGGCCTCTATCAGCAGAATTGAGGTCAGGGCTGGTTTGCCTCAGCCCACCCCACGGCAAGGCAGCAGGATGAGATTCCCTGCCTTGGGAGCTCCATTAGGAGCTTTTTTCAAGCTTTTGCTATAATATGAAACAAGAGATGCTGGGACTTGTAGACCCAGCTGGCATCACAATGAATACATACAAGCATAAAAAGATTCTGCTGAAACAATAATCAAATATGCTTAATAAAACTATGACCAATGGATGCACTGTCTGGGCAAGAATGTGCTCACAAAGCTGGGAGGTAGAATAAGGGACAAGGAAAAGCAGGAGTGGTATTTATCCAGCATGGGGTGTGTGGCTGCCTCATGACAGGGCTGCAGCACCCACACACAGCCCAGGGTGGAGGTATCCATGTGGGGAAGCCTTGGTAAGCATTGTCTACCTCAGATCTCCCTCACAGGAGGGAGCCCCTCACTGGGGCCTTCCCCTCACATCACACAGGTCTCTCCAGTGCTGCCGCTGCAAGGCTCAGAGCAGCCCTAAGCCCTCACAGCAGCTGGATCTCCAATCCCCTCACAGCTGCCAGGGCCCCCCTCCGCCCTCACAGCCCTCTCACAGCTCCCCATGCCCCCACAGCCCCTCAAGCCCTCACACTTCCCTCACAGCCCTCCGAGCCCTTAGGGCGCCCCCAGGCCCTCACAGATCCTCGAGTCCCCCCCAGTCTTCTCACTGCTGCCAGACCCCGTGGGCCTTTAGGATCCCCCAAGCCCTCACAGGAGCCAGGCTCCCTGAGCCCTCACAGGAGCCGCTCCCCTGAGCCCTC
>VXBR01011554.1:77117-109899 GCA_013400215.1 Cisticola juncidis | reverse complement strand
GGAGGGAGACCTGCCTCAAGGAACGGAGGCGAGGGGTGGGGGAAAGCGCTAGGGACCCGCGGGGAACCCGCCCTGTCCCGCAGTGAGGAGGAGCCGCCGCCTCCGCTGCGCTAAGCGCGCACTCGGGTCCGTGAATGGGCGGCTGCAGCGGCCACCGCCCAGAGCCCGCTGCGGAGTCACTGCGACGGTTACCAGGGCACTTCGTTCTCCGCCAATCAAACTGCGTTAGCTCATCCCCCGGGGCCGGCAGCCAATCGGTTTCGACATCAATCATTCAATTGAACCAATCGGAAGCGCCGTGAGCGAGCTGGGGCGGGCACTCGCGGCTCCCGGTTGCCTAACTGTAAAGCCAACAGACAGGCGGGCGGGGCGAATAGGAGCCGTCGGCTTGAGTGACAACGATGCAGCCAATCAGATTCTCTCATTTGTAGAGCCTCGCTATGAGCATCCAATCGCTGCTGCGAGTGGCTGCCTGGGCGGGGAGAAGACGGCTGCGCGCGCATTCCGCTGCTATATAAGGGCTGGCAGTTGCTTCACGCAGTCAGAGTCGGTTGGGGGAAGGCTGGGGTCGTAGAGAGAGCTTGGAATCGCCGCCATCATGAGAGAGATCGTGCACCTGCAGGCCGGGCAGTGCGGGAACCAGATCGGAGCCAAGGTCTGGGCGGGGAGAGAGGGCGCGGGGGCAGGAGGGGAGCGCGCCCNGTGGGGCGGGCAGGGCACTGCGGGGCTGCCCCGCCGCACATGCTCCGAGGGACCGGCCCGGACGGGGCTAATCCTGGCGTGGAATACCGGGATTGCGGCTGGGAGCAGCCCCGGGCGCGGCACCAGAGGTCGTTGCTCTTACGATTTTTCGTTACCGCCTCCGTGCGTGCCACCGGGAGAAATGGAGTGGCTGCTGTATCATTGATAATTAATGTTTTCCCTGTGTCTGCCGAGCCACTGCAGAGGTGCCTGTGTGAAACCACAGCCCTGCCTGCGCTCGATAAGATGAAAGCTTTCATGGAGCTTGATGCTCTTAAGCTTTGCTTGCGAGCAATAAGCAGGAAGCAGTGACCGTAATCTAATACGAAAATGGCTCTTTTCCAGGTCAGAGCGGAGCAGGAAACAACTGGGCAAAGGGCCATTATACGGAAGGTGCTGAATTAGTCGATTCTGTGTTAGATGTTGTAAGAAAGGAGGCAGAAAGCTGTGATTGTCTCCAGGGCTTTCAGCTTACTCATTCCCTGGGTGGTGGCACAGGCTCTGGCATGGGTACCCTTCTCATCAGCAAAATCCGTGAGGAGTACCCAGACCGAATTATGAATACTTTCAGTGTGGTGCCCTCCCCTAAAGTGTCAGATACTGTGGTAGAGCCCTACAACGCCACGCTGTCGGTGCACCAGCTGGTGGAGAACACGGACGAGACGTACTGTATCGATAACGAGGCGCTGTACGACATTTGCTTCAGAACACTGAAGTTAACGACCCCCACCTACGGTGATCTGAACCACCTCGTGTCTGCCACCATGAGCGGTGTCACCACCTGCCTGCGGTTCCCGGGCCAGCTCAACGCTGACCTGCGGAAGCTGGCGGTGAACATGGTTCCCTTCCCACGTCTGCACTTTTTCATGCCCGGGTTTGCCCCGCTGACGAGCCGCGGGAGCCAGCAGTACCGGGCTCTAACCGTGCCAGAGCTCACCCAGCAGATGTTCGATGCCAAGAACATGATGGCGGCGTGTGACCCTCGTCACGGCCGCTATCTGACCGTGGCCGCCGTCTTTAGGNGCATGGTATCGATCCCACCGGCACCTACCACGGGGACAGCGACCTGCAGCTGGAGCGCATCAATGTCTACTACAATGAGGCCACAGGTAGGGCCTGGACCCGCCCTCCCCAGGCTCCCCCCGGACCCCCAGGCGCGGTAGTCACGGCTCTCCCTGTGTTGCAGGCGGCAAGTACGTGCCCCGCGCCGTGCTGGTGGACCTGGAGCCCGGCACCATGGACTCGGTGCGCTCCGGGCCCTTCGGGCAGATATTCAGGCCAGACAACTTCGTGTTCGGTGAGTGCGCGGGGGCGGGAGGAGCNAACTGGGCAAAGGGCCATTATACGGAAGGTGCTGAATTAGTCGATTCTGTGTTAGATGTTGTAAGAAAGGAGGCAGAAAGCTGTGATTGTCTCCAGGGCTTTCAGCTTACTCATTCCCTGGGTGGTGGCACAGGCTCTGGCATGGGTACCCTTCTCATCAGCAAAATCCGTGAGGAGTACCCAGACCTAATTATGAATACTTTCAGTGTGGTGCCCTCCCCTAAAGTGTCAGATACTGTGGTAGAGCCCTACAACGCCACGCTGTCGGTGCACCAGCTGGTGGAGAACACGGACGAGACGTACTGTATCGATAACGAGGCGCTGTACGACATTTGCTTCAGAACACTGAAGTTAACGACCCCCACCTACGGTGATCTGAACCACCTCGTGTCTGCCACCATGAGCGGTGTCACCACCTGCCTGCGGTTCCCGGGCCAGCTCAACGCTGACCTGCGGAAGCTGGCGGTGAACATGGTTCCCTTCCCACGTCTGCACTTTTTCATGCCCGGGTTTGCCCCGCTGACGAGCCGCGGGAGCCAGCAGTACCGGGCTCTAACCGTGCCAGAGCTCACCCAGCAGATGTTCGATGCCAAGAACATGATGGCGGCGTGTGACCCTCGTCACGGCCGCTATCTGACCGTGGCCGCCGTCTTTAGGGGCCGCATGTCCATGAAAGAGGTGGATGAGCAAATGCTAAACGTTCAGAACAAAAACAGCAGCTATTTTGTTGAGTGGATCCCCAATAACGTTAAGACAGCAGTCTGTGACATTCCACCTCGCGGCCTCAAAATGTCTGCCACCTTCATTGGCAACAGCACGGCCATCCAGGAGCTGTTCAAACGCATTTCTGAGCAGTTCACTGCGATGTTCCGCAGAAAGGCCTTCCTGCACTGGTACACGGGCGAGGGCATGGATGAGATGGAGTTCACAGAGGCTGAGAGCAACATGAACGACCTGGTCTCTGAGTACCAGCAGTACCAGGATGCCACAGCTGAGGAGGAGGGGGAGTTCGAGGAGGAGGCTGAGGAGGAGGCAGAGTAAAGCTATGCAGTTGAACACCTGTAAATTTTGTTTAAAGTTGTATGAACTCTCTCATCCAAAAGTTCTGTTTGTGTTGTGTTATTATTGCTGTTTGCGGGTCGCTCCCAATGCTGTACAGGCACCATTAAAGCAGTTTTCACAGTGCACGTCCCCGTCTCCTCTGTTCACACCGGTACGATTCCCTCGTGCCAGCCCCGTAAGTGAGCCCGGGGATGTCCTGCAGGTCTGGAGGAGAAAAACAGGGGGCTTGGCACCAGCACTGCCGCCTTGTCCCTGGCAGCCACCCTTGTCCCCTGCCCTCTGCCAGGTGATGCCTGTTGTGTCACTGGCACGGTGGCAGTCCTGCTGCTGCTGGCGTGGGGACTGAAGAAATTCCTTGGTGTTCTCTTACAATCAGGTACTGCTGGAGGGGGGCACATGTAACAGGGAGGGTGGAATTAACTCGAGGCTGTGTCTAAATTTAGGTGCCTGCCTGTGGCCCATTGCAGCCTGGCCTGGCAGGAGCCGAGCCAGGGGCACAGGGGGTTGGAGCTGCCTGGCACAAAATGGTGCCACAGAGCTGCCACCCAGCACTGGGAGTTGTGCAGCAGCTGAGCTGCTCCCCTGCAGCTCCTCAGCACCACCAACCAGCAAGGAGCCCTGGCCTGGCCCAGGGGTGCTGGGCACAGCTGTGACAAGGGACACCAAAGCTGTCCCATTGCACAGCCCTTCTGCAGTGATTTCAGGGTGTTGGTGCAGCCTCTGCTTTTGCAGTGAACTGAACACCTGACAAGCGTCTGACACTGGTTTGTCTGATTAAAACCCTGTTTAATGATATAGCAGGTTCTTCCAATGGAACCAGTTCACATGCTTGGTGTCACTTAAGTGACAAAGCTGTCACCAAGGAGCTGGACAGAAGGGAACAGGCTCCTTCCCTGCTGGAGAAATTCTGTTCAGCATTCTAAATTAAAACTGCTTTTGTTTAAAGGTTTTCTGCCTTAATTAATTTTCTCCACCCAGAGCTGGACTGGTTGGAGCAGTTAAAACTGTGCTGACTGGTGGCTCCAGAGGCAGGGAAGCCTGAACGTCTGCAGGAACAGGGCCTGGTGTCAGCTCTGCACTCAACATTCCACTCTGGGCTCAACCTCCCCATCAGCCACAGCCCAGCCCTGCCAGGAGAGTTGTTTACCCACTCTGCTTTCAGTCCTGCCACATTTTATATCTTCTCATTTTGCCCCTCTGCACTGCAGCAAGGACGAGCAGTGAGATCAGTTCTTCCCAGCTGAGATCTGTGATTTCCCACTCACATTACTGAGCTGTGACCAGACACAGCAATGCATTAGATGCTGATTTGCTGAGATTCTTGAGTCTGGTACGTTTGTGCTTTCAGGTGCCTGGACACACCTTCCCCTTACACACAGAATTCCTCCAGACACCTCCTTTTAGGCAGCCCAAGACGTCACAGGGCTCAGGCAGGGACCTGTCCTGACGGCAAACACCATTTCCCTTTTTGTGCTTTCTCAACCCCTTCATACCATCTACCTTTTCCTTTTTATCAGACTTCAAGCTTTTTAGAACAAATCCCTTTCCTAACATGTGACAGGTGGGTTGTCACCGAGCCTCCCCTGTCTCAGTGGGGGATGGTGGCTGGGAGTTCGGAGCCTGGGAGAGGCTGGCAGTGGCAGTGCTGGGCTCTCCTGCAGCCACAGCATGGCAGAGTTCCAGCACCTCAGCACAGACCAGAAAAACCCCACTACCTGGAATCTCAGTGATTGTTCCCTTCTATGCCACTCCAGCCAGTAATAGCACTACTTAACCCAGTAATGAGTATTAGTGACTTTCGTTTTCACTCAGCTCATGAACTCACGTGGTACATGGCCCGCGTAGGCAGGTATGAGTCCAGCACGACTGTAAATTTTGGTGTCTGGCCAGTGTGTCAGGGGGAACCTCGTGCCCAAGGTGTAAGGTGGATTTCTCTCCAAAAGCTGGAAAACCAAAAACAAAACCCACAACATGGAACAGTTTATTTTAAAACATACTATTTTTACCAAAGTCATGTGCTTTGACTCTGCATTATATAAAATATTTAAGCCAACATAAAGCAATTCGGTTTCCACTCCTGCTTTCTTCTAATTAAGAGCTACATTGCATTGTCCCTTTTCCCACTCCATACATTTTTCTCCTGGCAGGTGTTGGCAGCAGTCCCTGCCAGCTCATCCCCCATGCCCACAGCACAGCCCAGGTGCTGTCCTTGGGATCCCTGCGGACCTCACTGCAGACATTTATTCCCTTGGGGATCACCCCCAAGTCCGAAAGGCCTCGTGCCCCTGCTCTGCTGTCCCTGGAGCTGGGCCTGCTCCTTCGCTGTGGCTGTGTTTGCGTTTGACCCCCTTTGTGTTTCCATGAGTCCCACCAACAGGAATGCTCAGGAATTCCAGGCCAGGAGGAACAGGAAGGCTTAGGGAGTGTTAACTGAAGGAAAAGTGTGAATCATCTCCTGCCCTCTGAGGCTGGACACAGGCGAAGGTCTGGGCAGTAGGGCGGTGTCACAACCGGGTGTCACAGCTCTGCGGCCCCAGAACCCCAAAGGTGCCCCTGGAGCTGTGCTTGGGATGTGGGGAGGGATGTGGGTCACAGAGCCCAGCACAGCGCAGGGCATGGAGCCCCCTGTGCTGGGAATGGAGCTCCCTGTGCCGGGGATGGAGCCCCGTGTGCCTGGGATGGAATGGATCCCCCTGTGCCGGGGATGGATCCCCCTGTGCCGGGAATGGAGCTCCCTGTGCCGGGGATGGAGCCCCGTGTGCCTGGGATGGAATGGATCCCCCTGTGCCGGGGATGGATCCCCCTGTGCCGGGAATGGAGCTCCCTGTGCCGGGGATGCAGCCCGGGCTGCGGCTCCTCGGAGGATTTGTGCTGTGCCTGCCGCAGGCACTGAGCAGTGATCCACGGCACATCTGTAACCGAGGACAACGAAGATTTAGGGCAGCAGATTAGTGGCTTGAAGTCAGAAGCCATCTTAGCTGGAAATGCGGTGTGATTCTCCCTTCAGTGCCTGCTCCTCCGCTGCTGCCAGCGCTGCCAGCCCGGACCCCGCTGAATCCCGCGGGGACGGACCCTCCCTGCTGATTCACGGCAGGGCAGGCGTGTCTGGAGGCATCCGGGGCAGGAGCCTTGGCAAACAGCACAGCCAGGGATGAACGCCCGGGTTTTGTTCTGTTCGCTCCATTTCAATCCCGAATCACGGCAGCAGCGAAGGAGACGGAAGCCAGCGCCGGGAAATGCATTTCATCCAAAGGACACCGCTGCCCTGCTGCTCTCCCCGCCCCTCATTTCTGATTTCTCTGACAGGAGGTCCTCGGTCTTGGGCTTTTTTCCTGCATCAGCCCCACCTGCTCGGGGATGGAGGCACGGCAGTGTGTCCTGGGAGAAGGCAGTGTGTCCCCAAGGGCTGTGTCCCCAGGGGCTGTGTCCCGGGGAGCAGGCAGTGCGTCCCCTAAGGGCTGTGTCCCGGCAGTGTGTCCGGGGAGCAGGCAGTGTGTCCCCAAGGCTGTGCCCCCAAGGGCTATGTCCCGGCAGTGGGTCCCCAAGGGCTGTGTCCCGGCGGTGTGTCCCCAAGGGCTGTGTCCCCAAGGGCTGTGTCCGGCAGTGTGTCCCGGGGAGCAGGCAATGTGTTGCGTTGTCTCAGCCTGTGTTCAATGCTCTGACCCGCTGCTCCAGCGGGGCTGCCTCATCCCGGGGATCCCGCTGCATCCGAGGATCTCAGGCCATCCCGGGGGCAGGGAGGGACGTGCAGCTCGGAACGCGAACCATCAGCTGCTGCGGGAGGGGTCTCGTTTTCCCGGCAGGAGGATTTTGTGTCATTCTATGGGAGCTCTTACAGCAAGGGGACATCAGTTTTTCAGGAGGGATATTTCTGCATCCTTCCCAAAAGGAGGAGAAAGGAAGTCGAGATCCCTTTAAGATAAATTGTGTTGGGAAAGGAAAAAGCCTTACAACCAATTAAAAGACATTTCACAGGAAGCCACCAGCACTGCCAACCAGACAGAGAAGATGTATTCCACAAGGGAAGTGCAGATAGTTGCATCTTGTATTTCTGCACCCAGAGCAACATTTTTAACAGCCACTCTTGACCCAGCCCTCAACAGATTTCCTTAATCCTTTTATGAACTAATTTACCCTCCCTTGATGTCCCACGGAAACAAGTTACAAAATTAATTATGGGTGTTTTTTTCAATGTTACCTAACAGAGTTTGATTTTGCTCGTACTTGCACCCCAGTCCTAATCCTACCACTGAAAATTCAGATGGATCAGCATTATGCACATTCTTATTCCTATAATCTATCATAATAATCCATAATCTACCTGGCGTCGGTCGAATTCCTTCATGGCTTTGTTCACGGATGGGATGAAGGTCATGCCAACGGTGTCAGCAATGCAGGGGATGAATCCAGTGTAACCTTTGGGTGCAGGAAAAAGAGAACATTTTCTGCTAGAACATCAATGGTCATTTAAAGATCAACCACTCTGGAGGAGCCTGGGATGAATATAAAACCTTAAAGTATAGCAAGGAAAGATTAATCTCTTTAAATTGTAAAATTAACTTTTACATGTGAGGTATCTTCTCTGAAATAGTTTTTTTTTTCCTTTTGATTCCCAAGGAAAACACAATGGCCTGAACTGATTTTTGTTGGTCTGCATGTGGTATGGAAGAACCATTGCATTATCTTAGTTCTTTTTTTTTTTTACATCTACATCTCTTTCATATTTTCTCCCAATTTAACACACATTCAGGGGCTAACAACAGGATGTCCAACCTTTTTTCCTCATCTGCTCTGCAAATCCAACAAATTCCCACAACAGAAACTTACTAAAGTCTAAAACTACATAAAACCTAGCAGGGTAGAACCTAAAAACTCAAACTCCCTCTTTCTAAGGGAATGCTTTGGAGACAGAAATGTGTCTTCTGCACCCTAAAGCATGGGCACTCTCTCATTTTAATTGAAATGCTGTGATCCCTGCATTCCCATGCTCCAGTGCAGAGGGAAGGATCCCTGCACTCACAATTTCACTCCTCACAGAGTGAAGGATCTGCTGCAGTCAGATCCTTGAGGGGGGAGCTCCCCCATCACCCACCTTGGCTCTCCTGCTGCCCAGGAATGCTCTCCCAGAGCGAGGGGAAAGCCACAGAACACCCCTGTGGGACAGAGTTTGTGCCTTTATGATGGTGCCATGCACCCCTGTGTGTGGGTTTGGTGATTCAGGAAATTCTGATTTCTAGGAGATGAATAACCACCCTGGCAGGGCGGGGCAGAGCCAAGGACTCTCCTCACCCTCTGGAGCTTGGCCCCACAGCTGCAGGGAACCGAGGCAGTTCCTGAATCCCTTCCACTGCCCACGGGCTCAGAGTGACATCCCCAGGGTGACAGCATCCCAAAGAAACGCCCTTGGAAGGAGAGCAGCAGGGATGTTTTCCATCCCAGACAAGCTGCTGGGCAATGCCATGAGGTTTCCCCATAGGGGGGAAGGGTCACAGAATTTCCTCAGAGGTGGCCTCGTGCTGCCCATGCCCTCCCATGTTTTACCTATGATGACTTTCTGTCGGATGGCATTTGGGACAGGCAGCACTGGCAATGTGTAATCTGCTGTTGCCCCTCCTGGCAGGGCCACACCTCCAGTTTCTAGCTGCTTAAAACAAAAAGAGAAATAAAATAAAGCAGTAAAACCCGCTTCTTCCCTCTGCTCCACTGCTTAAATCACTGCCAGGACCTGGGAATGACAACTGCCATTTCCAGTTCTTCCCAGTTTTACAGTGAGGACTACCCCAGCTAGCTCTGGGAAAGTCAAATTACGAGATGAGCAAGGAGCAGACCTAGGAAGGGTTTGATAAATCCCCATGGAGAGCAAAGGGAGCTTTGGGCACTGAGCTCCTGTGCAAATCTGTTTCTGAGGGCAAGGAGCAGGAATGCCCCTTCTTGGGATTTACATCCAAGCCAGCTTTTGACTCCATGCGTCAAACCTCTAATCTCTGCCTTCAGAGGATTTGCAGGGCCATGGCTGCAGGAATGTGACAAAGGCTGCTGCTGGCTCCGGATGAAATAGAAGGGATCTTTTTAAAATAAATATTATAATTTAAAAAATAAATTAAATAAACATAAAACATGTTGGTCTGGGGAGATATTTGGCTGTGCTGTGCTCAACAGCCCCCAGCTCCACAGGCAAATCCCAGTACTGGTGTTCAAAGGAGAGGTAATGATGGTGGGAAATTCAGGTGGGAGCAGACACAGGGTCAGAAACCCAGCCAAAGGTGCTGGGACTGCTCTCGTTTTGGGAAGAGGAGGAAGAGGAGGAGGAGGAAGGCAGTATCAGGGCTCCAATGACACCCTAAGGAAGCACAAGCCTGGCTGCTCAGCATAGCATAACACAACTTTAGGGACTGGGATTGAAGCCAAACCCACCCAAATGAGAAATTAAGCCTTTTTGACTGAGAAGCCTAATTAACAATCAGCACCATTTCCTGAAGATGGAGTAGATTTGCTGCTGCTGGAAAGATTTGTGTGTCTGATCTTCCTCCACTTGAACCCTTCACTTTGTGCCCTTGCCAAGGTGTGAAATCCTCTCCTCACACCCACCACCCCCACCCAGGGCCACTCACCTGTGGGGCAGGGGTTTTGCTCCCCTCACAGTCGCCCTGGCCCGTTCCAGTCAACCTTCCCAGCAGTCCAGCCATGGGTGGCTTGGCCACCTCCCTGTCCATCCCCTCGGCCACGGGGTGCAGGGTCAGCCCCAGCCCCAGCCCCCGCGGCAGCTCCGGGGGCAGCCGGGTGGGCCGGACACCAGAGATGGCCGTGCCAGGGGGGCACTGCCAGAGCCCGGGGTCTGTGCGGGTCAGCATCGCCTGCTGGGGCAGCCAGGGCTGCTGGACACCGGGCATGGCCATGCCAGGGCTGTCCTGCCACTGCCCAGGGTCCGTGTGTGTCACCATCGGCTCCTCCACCACCGGCGCGCTGTCAGGCTGTGGCCCCAGGGGTATCTCAGGAGGGCTCTCCATGGGCTGGTAGGTGACATATCCTGAAGGACAGACACTGAGTTAGGGGACAGGAGTGGCCCAGAGAGGATGAGGGGTTCCCGTTATCCCTCCGTGCCCCTCCAGGGGTGGGAAGGAGCCTGAAGGTTCAGGGTGTGGAATCAGAATAGGTCCGGGTGGAGGAGAGCACCAGATCTGCTCCATGCACGTCCCTGGGCTGTGTCATCAGCCCCACCAATAAACCAGCCTGCACAGAAAACCAGCACAAATCCAAGTTAAATAATATTTATTCCAACTGCCACCTAAAAGGTAAAATCACCAGGAAAGTTAAAAGGTAATAAAGGGGGGAAAAGCCCTCAATCCTTTACTCCACGTGGCTGTGTCAGCCCACCCCAAACACAGCCCCCTCCAAGGAATTCTTGCTCTGGCACTGCTGTGCTCATAGAGGAAAGAATCTGTAACACTGGCTGGAAAAGAATTGTCTTACATCCAGAAAATGCTACAAATCTCCAATGTGAATGAGGGGCAGAGCCCTGTGATTTGAGATTCTGCAGGGACAGCTGAGCTTGGCAACTTTTGTCTGATTTCCCCTTAAAAATCCCCTGACGTGGCTCCCCAGGTGCCCCCCTGGCTCAGGCACCTTCTCTTCCTCCGTGGCAGCAGTGAAGCCTCTGCAGGTCCAGAGGAGATTCATTCACTCCTCCACCCCAGCCACCTTCTCCTCACTGGAAAACTGTGACTATGTCAGCCCTGTCTTTAAAACAAACCAAATTCCTGCTGGTTTTGTGCTCTCAGGTCATTTCTTTTCCAGGTCATTCCAGCCTCCCTCTGAGCTCCCCTGGGAGCATCCCGGGGCTCCATCTGCAGACACTCTGCTCATCTGCACTGCTGGATCCCTGCTGGACTCAGCCTCACAGGTTTTTTCCAAGCTGAATTATTCCATGATTTCTGCAAATCTGCAGGAATCAGCAAAATCTGCCCTTTTCTGCACAAATATAAAATTTGGTGGGCATTTAGGTGTGCAATCTGCCTGTGAGCAAATAATAATGTGTATATATCCTGTGTACCACTTAGTGAAATATATGTAATATGCTCTATGCAATTGAATTATCAAGTGTCCAGGTTGGCACCAAAATAAATGAAAATCCTAGATTAAAATGAATTTCAATCCAATATGCAAATTTTAAGGCAGGTTTACTTTTTACTTCATTATTAATAAGAATGCTGAATCTACTCTTTCTCCCACAAACCAAAGGAAAAGGAAAAGGAAACTTAGGTTGTTCTGTACATGAGAAATCTGTGTGAGCTCCTTTTTATCACCCTGGGGTTTGCAAACTGATTGTTTCTGAAGGGTTGCACAGTGAGGCACGAAATGAAAAGCCAGGAGAGCACAGTGCTGCTGATTTGAGTAAATATCCACATTTCCAGGTCAGGTTCCTGGGGAGTGGCTGCCTGCACACTCTGCCTGTGCCACAGCCAGTTCCAGCATGGATAATGGATAATTCAGCACATCCCTGGCTGAGCTCAGGGAATCCCAGAATATCCTGAGCTGGAGAGACCCCCAGGATCACCCAGCCCAGCCCCTGTCCCTGCACAGACCCCACCAGCCCCACCCTGGGCATCCCTGGCAGCGCTGTCCAAAGGCTCCTGGAGCTGTGGCAGCCTCGGGGCCGTGCCCATTCCCTGGGGAGCCTGGGCAGTGCCAGCACCTCTGGGGGAAGAACCTTTCCCTGCTCTGCAGCCTGAGCCTGCCCTGGCCCAGCTCCAGCCATTCCCTGGTCACCAGAAGGAAGAGACCCCCAACAGCAGAGCCTGATTTCATATCCAGCAAGAAAACTACTGGGATTCAACTGATAGAAACTGGCAAAGTACTTGGTGCCCATCAATGAGACTTTATCAAAACCTTGAGAAAAATTCTTGAGACTGAGTTTGCTGAAGGCAGCCACAGACCCAACACTACCATGAACTCTGTGATCACCATCACATGAAACACCCAGAGGGACACCAGGCAGCACCTGGGGAGGGTTAAGGGATTGCACAGGCTGGACAGCAGGAGCTGGTGGGGACCTTATCAGCACTGCCAGGGGTGGTGCTTCAGGACCTCACTAACGAGCAGCAAACTTGCTGCAAGCAAACATGAGCTCTGGCATTGGCAACGAGGAGAGAACCAGAAAAATGAGAGAGCAACTCGGGCAACTGGTTAGTTGGGTCTGTCCAAGCTGCAGTTTAGACCAAGGAAATGCAAATTCAGATCTCCAGGAATGAAGCCTGTAAACACCACCTGTGCAGTGGAGGCCTGGATCCTGGAAAACAGGGCAGGAGGAGCAGAGAGTTTGCAGGAAGCTGCACAGCACAAATTCCCAGTGAGAAATGAGAAAGCAACACCTTGGTATGGCCACCCCCAGGGAAATAAAGACTCAGATCCCACAGGGGCACATTACCCCTGTGCTCAGCCTGGAGGAAACTCAGTCCCACTGTCCAGGGCATCCACAGCAGCCACTGCTCAGCCGTGAGATGGGAAGGGGCCAGTGTGTCCCCAAGGGATGGGACAACCCCAAGGGATGCGACATCCACAAGGGCAGCTCTGCAGGGATCAGGCACTCTGCCCACAGGGTTTGGTGGGAGATTCCTGCAAACTCCCAGTGCTGGGAATCCACATGAGCCTGTCTCAGGGTTTAATGGGGGAGATGGGGCCTGTTAGCAAAGTGGGAAAGGGAAAAGAAGGAAAGGAGGGAAGGGGAAAGCACAGGAGCCCTTCTGCTGAGCTGAGGAGGAGCAGCAAGAGGCAGAATCAATGCCAGCCTGTCAGAGCTCAGAGCAGAGCCAGAAAAGAATCTGAGGCAGGGGACCAGACCTTCCCCACAAAGATGCAATTTAGCTGTGGAATTGTGCTGGGTTTGACTGTGATAGAGATAATTTTCTTTATTTCTTTTATAATACAGGCCATGTTTATGGTTTGTGAGCAGGCAGCTCTACAGGGTTTAGTTGCCAGCCAGGGTTAAACCACAAGAGGAATTCTGGAAGAACTGGGGAGTGAGGTAATGATATGCCATAAAATCACTCATCTTCACCTAGCTGAAGATAACCTGGGAACTGAAACTCTCCTCTCCCAACATGAGGATCTCCATCCTCACGAGCTGAGGCCAAGAGCTCCAGCTCCTCCCTCTGCTGCTCTCCACGTGTCAGTGCTCCCACACCAGAGCTGTGATTGCTCCAAGGAAAATATCCCATTTCATCCACCAAGGAGAGGTGGGCACAGCCCCCACTGCTGCTAATTAACCGTGGTGCTCATCCACCCCAAAATTCCCCAAAATTTGGCCCCAAATTCCCCCAAAACCAGCCCCAAAATTCCCTAAAATCCGCCCCAAAATTCCTCAAAATCCACCCCAAAATTCCCCAAAATCATTAGCAGGGTGCACTTGCTCACCTGGGTGGTTGATGTGGTACTGGAACTGAAGGAGGTTTTCCCTGTTGTCCAGGGGTGCCAGCAGGGAGCGAGGGCTCCTGCTGACAGTGGGATCCAGCAGCAGCTTGTGGGTGGTTCTGCCATAGGTGTCCCCAAACCTGAAGGTGAACTGAGGAACGTGGCCCCCGTAGCTGAGGAGGAAACCAAACAGGAGCCATCACTGAGATGGCACTGGGAGATGTCCACTGGTGGGGTCATCATGGAATCCCAGACTGGTTTGGGCTGAAAGGGACCTTAAAGCCCATCCAGTGCCACCCCTGCCATGGGCAGGGGCATTTTCCACTGTCCCAGGCTGCTCCCAGCCCTGTCCAGCCTGGCCTTGGGCACTGCCAGAGATCCAGACACAACCACAGCTGCTCTGGGCACCCTGTGCCAGGGCCTGCCCACCCTGCCAGGGAACAATTCCTGCCCAGGATCCCATCCATCCCTGCCCTCTGGCAGTGCAAATCTGCTCCAGAGGGTTTGTGCCCTGGAAAGGCCCTGTGGAGCCCAGGGAAGGTGATGGATGGGATGAGCAGCACTGGGGGAGAACTGGGACCACACGTGTGGTTACACAGGGGACCAGGAGGGAGTGTCTGTGTTTCACATGCGTGTTCTCCATGGAAACTGGCTCATCAGTTCACAGGCATGTACAGGCACAGGCCTTTGGTTCATGGAGAAACACAGGATGAGCTCAGGGAGCAGCTCCTGTGGGTGGGAACACCCCCAGCACAGCCTGGCTGCAGTGGCTTTGGCAGCACCAACATCCACAATCCCCCAGGTAAAAAAACCATTTCCAGTTCTGTGCCCCAGTTTAAACTTTGCAGTCCCTCCCTGCTCTGACACACCGTGAGTAACTGAGAGAATCCCAGTGCCTCCTGTTCAGTATTGAAACCCAAAAATCAGAATAATTCCTCACTTGCACCCTCCTCTCTCTGCTCACAGCGAGGAGTGGCCCAGGCTGATGAGCCCACCCAGGCAGTGCCTGGCACAGGAGGCACAGGGAAGGCAGCCCCAGGAACAAGCACAGCTCTGTTTTTTGGGCTCTGGTTTTTGGGGTCTCTCCACCCCAATCCCTGGGATGCACACTGTGACTTGGTGGCCGAGGGCAGGGCAGGTGCTGGAGCTCTGGCTCTGCTCCGAGTCACCAGGAGAAACTCGAGCTGCTCCAGGCTCAGATTTCCCAATGGGGATGTGATTCCAGCTCTGAAGGAAGGCAGAGCAGCCAGTTGCAATGGACAGACAGAACTATTCCATCAATGAGCCCGGCGTGGAGCCGGGGATAGAGCCAGATGATGCACGAGGATCATAAGATGATGAGTAAGTGCTTTCCCTTCCAAATGCTTTAAACAAGAGTGAGCAGAGCTGTGCATTTACTCCTGGCAGCTTTCCCACCCTGCATGCAGGATTCCTCCCTGGCAGCCCCTGGAGCAGCTCATCCCCAGGGACTCTCAATGAATCAACATGGAAGATAAAACTGAGCAAGGGCACAAATGACACAGCCCAGATAATTACAGGATGGCTGGAGGGACTTTGATCATGGACAAAGAATGGCTGGGAAAGGGCTCTGTCCCCTGCAGTGAACACGAGGCCACCTGAGCCAGTCAGGCTGGGTGCACAGGAGGGATCTGCCACGGGGGAGTTACAAGTGCTGCCTGGGCAGGGATCAGCCTCAGCAGGGCAGTCTGTGCCCCTGTGCCAGGGTGTTGATGAAGGAGCCCCTTTTGGGGTTCCTGTCTGGGGGCTCAGGCTGGTGAGCAGTGCAAGCCTGCTGGGCTGGGGCTGAGCCCAGCTCAGCTTTCCCCTGCTCAGCCCTATCTCAGCCCTATCTCCTCCATCACCACTCCCAGGCTGCCACCAAACCTGCTCAGCCTCCCTGGTCACCAGCAAAGCCTTGGCCCTGAGCCCATCCTTGTTTGCCTCCAAAACATTCCCAGCTCTGCAGAGCCAGGCTGTGCCCAGGATTCATGGATTGACCCCTTCCCTGCCTACCCAGACCCTCCCAGACCCATCCCACTCACTGGGTTCAGGCTTCCCAGTCCTCTTGAGCTCTTTTCAAACTCCTGCTGTGACCATTGCCTGGCCTGAGTGACAACAACGTGCTCTGGTGATGCTTGTGATAGAAAATAAATGTCACCAAAGCAAGGGGAACTACCAGTTCATCTAGCAAAGTTTTGTAAAACTCTACAGTAGTACTTCTCTTTTAGTGCTCCTTCATATCCACAATTAAGAGAAAAAACCTTGAGGCATGACAAAAGAATTTTAGCAGAAACTTTGTCTTTATGAGGCCCTTACATTCACTGTCATCTACACTAAGCTCTAGTGACAAACCAACCAAAACCACAACTGCTAAGGAAAAATAACCCTCAAAATTACATCACAACACAGCCCTTGAGTCCAGTGAATTTTATTCACTGCACAGGCAGGTGCAGCACATGGGACACCTGGGGACATCCTGGACACAACCCCTCCTCCTGTGACACCCCAGTGCAGGGCTCTGCCTTTCAGGCAGCTCCTCCTCACCCTCAGCACCCAAAGCAGATGCAAAGCAGCACCCTCAGCACACACGGGGGCTCAGGGGGTGCCCTGAGCCTGCCCAGCACCAGCAGAAGCAGCAGCAGCAGGATTTGCTTCGTGCTCCTGTCTCCAGAGGCCAAAGCAGCTCCAGAGAGGAGCAGCCCCAGCTGCTGTGTCCATTCCAGGGCCTGGAGCTGCTCCTGAGGGAGCTGAAGCCACCAGGGCTGGTCAGGGGAAGGTGTTGAGGCTTTTGGGGCTGCAGGTCCAGCCACAGTTCCCTCCTTGCTGTCCCCTGTCTTTCCCAAGCCACTGCCAGCACAGCTTTGGTGGCACACATGGAATGTCACATCAGATGGTCACAGCAACGCAAAAATGAGTTAAAACCTCAGAGCTTATGTAAGAGGGAAGGTTCAGAGATCAGTAATGGAAAATCCTGCCTGTCACTGTGCAGGGAAGGGCTGATTCTGTCATTGCTGCAGGAGCAGTGCTGAGATGGGCTCCACCCTCCACCCTGTCCCTGGCTCTGCCTCCCCAGACCTGCCCTGCACCTCAGCACGGGGCTGGCATTCCCTGTGCCAGGGCACAGCCTCAGCCTGGGCCCATCCCAGGGATTCTGTACCCACAGCAGCTGCTGTCCCTTTCCCTTGGGGCCACCCAGCCCTTCCCAACCCCCCTACACTTCCCAGACCAGCCCTCACCACAGGGCCCCACATCCAAGACCTTAATTCACAGCAAATCCCTTATTCCTCCCAATCATTTCTTACCTTCTCACCTGTAACTCATTGCCTCATATCCAGGGTTTCTTCTTCCCAAGCCTTTAGAGGAGAGTCACAAAGAGCTTTGGAAAGAAATCCAACTACTCATGGAGACCACAAGACTTCCCTGACCCTGACCCAGCAGCAGGACAGGGCTCCAGCCCAGTGACCAGAGGGTGCCACATCTGTCACATTTAGTCAAAGGAGACTTCCAAAAACCCTTGATGCAAATATTAAGACAGTTTGGAAGCCAAATATTGCACAGTAGCTCTGGTGACACTTGGCAGCATTAAAAGAAATGGGGAAAAGGGGGAGAGAAGAACCATTTTGGCTTTGCTCTCCATGTGCTCTGGCATAGTCTGCAGCTCTGCCCTTCTGTAAGGTAAGGCTGCTTCTCCTGGAGCTCTCTCTCCTTCAGAGCGTGGTTATGTGGAATATTGAAGTGTCTTAAAAAAAACACTAAAAACCAAAACATCCCGAGTCATAAACACCCCCTGATCCCAACCAGAGCCATTTGCATTGGAAATGGATGTTTTGGAGGAACTCACCCAGGAATGTGGTAGGGGTTTTGAGGGAAGATGCAAATTCCCTTGAAGCCTGCCATGATGAAATTGCAGCTTGTGGTGGGGAGGGGGGGAGGAGACACAGCTCAGTGCAGTCACCAGGGAGCCTCTGTGATGTCAGCCCCCAGCAGGTTCCACCTGCAGCACAAACCCCTCAGCTGCTCCTGGACAGCTCTTTCTTTCCCCACCAGGGAGTTTTGGGGGAACACAGGACTCCCACAGCCTCTGTGAGCTGCCAGCCCTGGGGACAGCGGTGCCAGAGGCTCCCTGTGAGTGTCCCCAGCACGGATGGGTGTCTGTGGTCCCACCCCACACCCTGGAGAGCTGTGCTTGCCCCAGGGACAGCTCCAGGCTCAGGCTCAGCCTCCCCTCCTGTGCCTGCTCCTCGCTGCCCTCCCAGCCTGGCTCTGTGAGGGTGGGGTGATCCTTCACTGCTGGTTCCTGGGGGATGAAGGATGTTCCCATTCCCAACCTCACACCTTTCCTTGCAGCTCCTGGGTTTCTCCTGCCCAGCTGAAGGCAGGCCTAGAACTGGAGCTCCTGTTTGCTGAACAGGCCAGGAAGAGTTGGGGTTGGAAGGGACCATAAAAGTCACCTTGTTCCACCCCTGCCATGGCAGGGACACCTCCCACTGTCCCAGGCTGCTCCCAGCCCTGTCCAGCCTGGCCTTGGGCACTGCCAGGGATCCAGGGGCAGCCACAGCTGCTCTGGGCACCCTGTGCCAGGGCCTGCCCACCCTGCCAGGAACAATTCCTGCCCAAACTCCCATCCAGCCCTGCCCTCCTTCATCTTAAGGCCTTTCCCCATTGCCCTGTCCTTCCATGCCCTCATGCACCTCCTGTACATTGAGTGATAGCTCAGCTTTTTAGGAGAAAAAACATGGAATATTTTACATGTGAGCTTAGCAGTTGTCACTGATGCAGTTTAAACTTCTTGCATATAAGATGTTGGAACTAAAAATTAAGTATTCATCAACATGCTTGACTTCTAGACATCTCACTGAGCTGAGTCTTCTTCAGTCTTCCAAAAAAATATGTAGTAACTTCTGAAGCTGAGAATTATTAGCTTCTTTCTGCCTAAATTCCCCTCCCAGGTGACTGGAATTGCAATTGGAGCTGCAGTCACGCTGCTCCTTGAAGCTTTGTTTGTCATGTATGGGATAATGAGACTATCTAATTATTAAGTACTTACTATTTAAGTTTTAAAACCAGTTTTTCCATCAATCTTAAACCTTTCTGTCATTTTCTGTGGCAGTTGTTTGCTGTAGAGGTTCCTGCAGGACAACAGCTTTAAAGGATGGAGAACTTGTGTTAATTCACTTCCTCAGTCTGAACCCAGAACTGTCACATGCAGGACCTGGAGGTTTCATTTCTTTGGTGCATGAGCAGTGTCAGCCTCAGGATCAGTTGGGAATTGTGCAGATGATTTTAATCCCACTGTGATTCCATTGTCACAGGAAGGAGAAATGATTGAATTAGAGGTTTCCTCCAGGAGATGAAAACCACCCAGCCCCTCTGTCTGTTTGGAGAGCCCTTTGTCTCCTCTGGGCTGAGGTGGAACCCAAGGCAGCCCTGGCTTGGCCAGAGCTGGGCCATGAGGGTCCCAGGGTGGTTTAAATTCCAAACTCTGCTCACAGGAGCTGTTCTGGAGGCAGCAAAGTCCCCAGGCTGTGCTCAGGTGTTTTCCCAGCTGCTGCAGGGGGTTTCTGATGAGGTACTTCTGTTTCAGAACAACTTCAGCCACACGTGCCTCAGTACAGGTTTTCCAAGAGCAACAAAGGGAATTTTGAGGGGTAGATCATGAGGAAGGTGAGGACACCTGGCATAGGGGGAGGGAAGGAAACATTAAAATCCAGTTTGGGAGGTGTGAAGTTTGAAATACTTCATTTGCTGAGCCTGGCCCAGGTCCTTCAGCCTATAAAATCTCTCTGGGATTTTGTGGATGTTTCAGAACTCCTGCAATGCAGAGTGGATTGCTGATGGAGCAGCAGCAGCTTCTCTTTCTGGCCAGACCTTTCCTCTTTCAAGAATATTTGCAGCCAGTGAAGGCAGTGATAAATCAATGAATATCTAACTCCTGTATGGAATTGATTAAATATCCCAGAATCCCAGACTGGTTTGGTTTAAGGACCTTAAAGATCATCCAGTTCCACTGTCTCAGGTTGCTCCAACCTGGCCTTGGGGACACTTCAGGGATGGGGCATCCACAGATGCTCTGGGCCACCTCTTGAATATTTGAGGGTTGTTCTTACCTGTTCAGGTGCTTAATTTCCCTCAAACTCATGTCTGAGAAGATCAAAATGCTCCTCTTGGTGCCTAAATTGAGAGATCTGGTATTTTCAGCCTTTCTAAAACGTATTTGAGTTTGCCCAAATACCCAAGCTCTGCTCTGCCAGCCCTGCAGGGTGGGTGGCTCTGCCAGGGAAGGATGGCTCAGCTCAGAGGGGCACAGGGACAACAGGCACAAGGAAAATGTTCTTCATGGGCACAGAACAGCTGGGACAGGGTCAGGGGTGGCATCTCCAACTTTGGAAACTTTCAAAGCCCAGAGCACCCCCAGGGAACTTTGAAATTAGCTCAGCTTTAAGTGGACAGGTTGATAAGGGACCTACAAAGGCTCTTCCATGCCTAAACCATCTGATTTCAACACTGAGATGAAAAATCTATTTATTGAAATGCAGCACCAACCAACAACCCCAGGCTCACCCAGGCTCCACCAGCACAAGGGGATTTGGGCTGGCACCTTCCCAGCATTTCCAGAAACTCCCTTCAAAAGTCCCTTCTTTTAATGGTCCATGGCTGCTCTCTCCAAACCCAGGGGTCACACAGTCCCTGAAGTGCTACTGAACAACCACACCAAACCTCAGTTCTCAGGGCACGCACCTGGGACATAAAAAGAAGGAGATTCACTTTTGTCAAGGTTATCATTAGAATTTATTGATATGAGACAAACCTTGTATGTCACCATGTCAATGGAGGAACAGCATGTCCAGATGTCACAGAGCCCATCCAGGGACACTCCACGCCCTGGGAGCTCCCAGCTCCGGGGCACAGGAGGCCACACACGTGGCTGGGTGGCACTGGGGACATTTCTGGGGCAGGAATGCTCAGAAATACCCTGCCTGAGTGGTTTGCTGGACAACAGCACCCAGCAGGCTGCAGCAGGGACCTGCTGGCCCTGACAGGGAAGGGCAGCTCCCCCCAAGCCCCTCCAGTCACAGGGGAGGAAAAGAAAACCTGTTTGGGGGTGAGATTGCAGGAATCCCTGCAGAGACATGAGAGCACTTGGGCCCTCTGGCTCCTCGGGCCTGAAGGGGCTCAGAGGAGCAGCTGGGTGGGGACACATCCCCAGCAGGACAGCCCAGGCAGGGCTGGAGCCTTCCCAAGGAGCAGGCACAGCCATGCCATGCTCCAGCCTGGCATCTGCCCATTCAGGAGCAGGATTTTTCTTTTAGCACAATTATCCCTGTGTTGTAACCACTCAGACATTCCCCTCTCAGCAGTGCCCTCTTGCAGCACAGCCAGCCAGTCATCTATGCTTGTGGCTAAGATGAAAATTATCTTTATAATCTTTACTGGAAATACATTTTATGCTGGATTCTACTTAAAAAAAAAGCCAAGTGCTTAGCTTTCCTCTTCTCTCAGCTTATGAAATATTTGGTTTGGTCCTATACTTGCTAAATGATTAGAGAGGGAATAGCAGAGTATTCCCCAGGCACCTGGTAAATCCACAATGGATTTATTGTAGAAACACACTGAATTCTCTAACTTGCTCCAAATGGATTTCAGAGCCCTCTAAAACCCTCCAGAGAATGAGCTGTTTGTGACAGGACACACAAAAAGCAACCCCAAGTTCAATGAGCTAAAGGACAGGCCACAGCAGGGGACGTGCCAGCCCAGCCCTGGGGACACAGCAGTGACACAGCCTGGCCTGAGCTGGCCCTGCTGCACACCTGGAGAGGAACCTCTGGCTCCAGACACCCCTGGGAGCCCTGTGCTCCTCCTGTCCCCCTCGTGGGAGCTGTGACAAGTGACAAAGAGGGTTCTGCTCTGGGCCACCCGGTTCCACCAAATCTAAGTTCCCTCTCACACGTAACAGCATCGATTTAGAGATCTCATATTGATGGGTAATTATACAGGATTAATTGCACATCAGTCCATTGTGGCTACAAGTTCATTAGGTTAATAAATCTACATAGTGACAGTAGTACAGTATCAGCTACTTCTCAATACAAACCCCCTACCCTAACCTTAATTTGTAGGTCAAAGGAAGACCCTCTAACACAGTGACCTCCCAATGACCTTTAACATTCATTTTAAAATCATTTTTTCTAGAAAACAACAAAAAAAAAATCCAGTGTGGGGAAAACGCACATATATAACCAAAGCAGTGCTTAACAACCACAGGAAAACAGAACATCATCTTGGACTCTTGTTTCAGCATCTTCTGTGGACCCTGGCAGTGTCACTCCCAGAGGGGTCCTAAATGCTCCGTCAGTTCCCAAGTCCATTAAACCATTTCCCAGCTCCAGGTGTTTCTGGCCTCTCACCATTGTCTGTAGCAAGAGCACACAGAAACACCAGCTCATGTGCACAAGACTTCCATCAGATTCCATGGAACAGCCCCAGAAGGTGCAGTCCTTCCTTCCAGAACTGCTCTCGAGTGGCAGCGCTCTCACCGACCGGCGCCTTCTCCTCCAGCCAGCAGAGAGCTCCAGGCCCCTCCAAGTTTCACTCATTCCTTTTGCCCAGAGGTGTATGGGCAGTCAATAAAACCCCTCTCACAGTATTCCCAGGAAATGATTCAGAAGAGGAGATGATTTTTCAACCAAATGAGATCCTCTGGTCCTGTGTGTCAGACCATGGCCAAGAGAATGAGCAGCTGCCATGGACGTCCCAAGTGAAAAGGGCCCAGTCAGGGAGGGGAGCGAGGTGGCCTGACTGTGAGGGACAGGCAAAGAGACCCCAAAGTCACTCTGTTCTCCACAGTTTGCCTCTTTCCTGGAGTCAAATGTTTGATTCCATTTGTTCTAGCAGGAACAGGTGGATCATGTCAAAAGTGGGACGATCTTTGATATCCCTGCTCCAGCATTTCAGCATCAGGTCAAACACAGGGTTAGGACACAGAGGAGTCTGGGAGAGATAGATCTGAAAGGAAGAGAGTCACAGGATTTCAGTGGGGTGCTCACAAGAGAACTGCACCTTTACTTTTGTTTTAAGGTAACACCAAAGCACAGTTTCATTCCAGGTTCACAAGACACAGCCACCATGCAGGGTTTGGAATCCCTCCAGCCCCAGGCTGGCAGTGCAGTCTGGACAGAGCCTCTCAAACAGCACCACGGACACTTTGCCAACTTGCCTGATGAGCTGGTCACAAACAGGCCTTTGTGCCCCAGAAAACATGAATGCTTCTGAGGGATTTGTCTTCCAGGAGACAGCAAAACACAAACCAAACTCAAATTTATCACAATAAAACCCAAGTACTTTCAACTCACCGCAGACAGCCCATGAGGCTTTCTAAGCATCGTGACAGCTTGTTAGCAGAGACAGAAAAAACACCTTTTAGAGCTTATCTACAGCACAGGTGGCAGAATGATTGTACTCCTCCCTCTCTTTTTTAGGCTCACTTCTTTTAGCTTCTTGGCTAATTATTAGTATTTGGGAGATGGTGAGTAAACCCCTCATCATTTTATTTCCCTTAATTCTCTGGTGCAAAAGGTGAATTCTGGGGACAGAATTCTTCAGGATAGAAACTGTTCTGAAGTGGCACTCCACAGCTTTGGGTACTGAGGAGATGGAGTGTCCTGCACCAGCACTGCTATCTGCTGAGGGCAGCAGCAGTGGGGACAAAAGGACACAAAAGCCCTTCAGCAGCTGGAGGTGGCCAAAGGCTTCTCAGCATGCGTGGAGATACTAGAGGGAGCATCTAATCCCCTGGGAACTGACAACTGTTCCTTCCCACCACAGCTCCCTGGGAACTAAGAACTGCTCCTTCCCACCACAGCTCCCTCCTCTTCCTCATCTTCCAGAGGCAATGCTGGTGGGAGACATAGGGAAGGAGTGAGAGGATTGTGTGGGAGAGCCTGGAAAAGCTGAAGGCAGGGCAGAGTGAAGTGGTTTAGAACAGGAAATAAGAATAAGGAAATAAGGACAGGGCCAAGGGATTCTTTCAGTGGGACTCCAGGAGAGGAGAAGTGGTGCAGTGAGCCCAGGAGAGGAGGAGGAGAGGCAGGGCACAGGTGAGAAGCTGAGGAGAAGCAGGGAGTGCTGCAGGTGGGGTGGAGGCAGCAGGGAGGCCCCGGGCACACCCAGGGGATGGGAGGGGAAGGAGGAGGCCGTGGGTGCTCACCTGCCGGCCCTGGCTGCGGAAGAACTCGCCCGTGTTCTCGATGACCTGCTCGTCCGTCAGGAGGCTGTAGGGCTGCTCCTTGCACAGCACAAACATCTCCCACAGCGTCACCCCGAACGCCCACACGTCGCTGGCCGTGGTGAACTTGCCCTGTGGACAGGGAGGAGCTGCTCAGCCCAGCTGCACGAGGATGCAGTCAGGGAAAGGCTCCAAAAGGAGCCAGCACAGAGGGTGAGCTGCTCCCTGCCACACACACAGGGGACAGGGCTGTTTGCAGGGCAGCAGCAGCACCTGGGGGTCCCACAAGCACTAAGAAGGTGCAGTTCTCACAGGGGCAAAGCTTTGTACCAGGGAGAGGTCCCAGAGAAGGCCAGAGGATTCTGTCCCTCCTGAGACAGTCTGTTTGCAGCAGAATCAAATAAACTGAGGTAGGGGGGACAGTCACTGCCTAAAACTGCAGAGCTCACAGAAAAGCCTTTGAAAGGGAAAGGCTTTTCACCTCGGGGTGAATGCAGAGCCAGAGCAGACTCCAGACTCTTAGAGAAAGGCCCAAGATAATTTTGATTTTTGCACATGTAAGAAGCAAGTGACAATCTTCTTGCTGTCCCTGTTTTCTGTTTTCAAAAAATGTGCCCAAACTGGCTGTGTTTGGAACAAAGTGTTTCTGGAGAAGTAAAAAGAAGATTGCTCAGAAAACAGCACAAAACACTTGAGGGGCTGGAGGGCCTGTCTGGGCAGAAAACATCCCAGCCCCAATTCACCCAGGCTCATCTGGCAGCCCTTGCAGTCTGTCAAGGTTTGGAAGACGTTCACACAGGGAAGATGGGAGTGATTTATGGTTTAGATGCAGCCTTAACCAGGAAAAGGGGATGGATTTTGGAGAGCTTGGACCTGGCAGCCTGAGTAGCAGAGGTAACTACAATTTTTCTGAGTATTTAGAGAGCATCTGTAAGAAAGTAACTCACCAATTAGTACAAGAAAAAAAAAGGGTTAAATATTTTTCAGACTGGATGTATTTGGACTGTGGAACAATCTCCTGAGGGGAGACAGCAGGACCCTTAAATGTGAAAAACCCCCACAATCTGAACCACATCTGGAACCTGAAACTCAGGAAGTTTTGTCCCTGCCCCTCTCATCTTCCCAGCTGGGGGAATAAGCAGAGAAAGGCAACTTCCTTAAAACTCCAGCAGGAAGGCCAGGCATTCATGCCCAGATGAGGCCTGAGGGACCTGGACAAGCTCATGGGAACCTCAGGAGGTTTCACCAGGCTGGAGCTGCCCCTGGCTCAGGACAACCCCAGGATCAGCCCAGGCTGGGCTGGGCAGAGGGAGCAGCCCTGNAGGCCCTGGCACAGGGTGCCCAGAGCAGCTGTGGCTGCCCCTGGATCCCTGGCAGTGCCCAAGGCCAGGCTGAACACTGGGGCTTGGAGCAGCCTGGGACAGTGGGAGGTGTCCCTGCCCATCCCTGCAGGAGTAGGACTGGATGAGCTTTAAGGTCCTTCCAGCCCAAACCATTCCATGAGTTTCTGTATTTCCAAGGGCATGCTCCTTTCCAAGGATATGAGTTATCTCCAACACAACCCCATGGATTTCTCACCAGGGGCCAGATTTTGGTGACCATTGGCTGGCACAGCTGTGTCACTGCCTCAGGGGCACAGTGGGGATCACAGGAAGAAAGAGAGGCTTTGTGCAGTGCCTACCAGCAGGATGCTCTCCCAGGCCATCCAGCGGATGGGCAGCACAGCCCTCCCCTGGATCCTGTAGTAATCCCCACTGTAGAGGTTCCTGCTCATGCCAAAGTCTGCAATCTTGATGGTGTGGTTGTTCCCCACCAGGCAGTTTCGGGTTGCCAGATCCCTGTGCACAAAGTTCAGAGATGCCAAGTACTTCATGCCCGAGGCGATCTGGGTGGCCATGTACAGCAGGTTGGAGTGGCTGCAGGAAAGGAAAACACAACAAAGAAAAATCAGTGGAGCTCCCCCACACTCAAGACTTTATTGTATTTGATGTGTTAGTGACCTGTTGTTTTATTTTCTGCCATAACAGTGGAACTAAACTGTCTCGTTCCAGAGCATGAACAGCCAGCATCCTGAGCTGACTAAGTAGGCACAGACAGGCTGTCCCTGAAATTCAGGCCTTCACAACCTGACATCCTTTAGATTTATTTTTGTTTCAATATCAAACATTAATCTTGAGATTTTCAAAGAGTTCATGCATCAAAGCACCAACTTTTTGCAGAGAGACATGAAAAATTAAGCTCAGAATCTCATATCTTAAAAACCACTTAGCCTGGTATTTCAAACAACACCACCATTGAATGCTTGTATTAACATAAGTATGTCACTTCACATTAAAGAGGGCTGACTTTTAAATATGTGAACGTTACTGAAAATAGAAACAAATGCATTTTCCATCTAATTTAATTTTAATTCCTCCATTAGCTAAATGTAGATTGGATTAATAAAGCTGCAGAATACAAAGAGAGTTTGGACCATCAGACTCTCAGCATTCTTCCCACAATATTGCTCTGTGCTCCTCCTCAGCCCATTTCCCACTGTTGCCACTCAAATGCTTCAAGTGCTCATCAGAACATTTGAAAAACTGATCACAGTTTGGATTTCTTCAGTAAAGGTCACAAAAGGAGGCCTTTGCCACCAGAACACAAAGAAAAAGGAGACTGTCACAGAATCATGGAATGGTTTGAGTTGGAAGGGACCTTAAAGATCATTCAGTTCCACCCCTGCCATGGACAGGGACACCTTCCACTGTCCCAGGATGCTCCAAGCCCCAGTGTCCAGCCTGGCCTTGGACACTGCCAGGGATGCAGGGGCAGCCACAGCTGCTCTGGGCACCCTGTGCCAGGGCCCCAGAATCCTCTGAGTAAAGACTTTCTTCCCAAAATCTAATCTAACCCAGTCCTCTGGCAGTGTTAAACCATTCTCCCTGTCTGTCACTGTCTGTATAAAAAGTCCCTCCTTCCTACTTTTTATAGGCTCCAGAGCAGTAACTCTTCCACTCACCTGTACCCTGATAACCTGGCTGTTGGCCTGTGGCAAGGAATGGCCACAGCCTCCAAGACCTCATGGCCTGAGGATCCCAGGTTTTCCCTTCCTCTGCTGATCCCAGGTTTTCCTTCCCCTGCTGCTGTGGTTACCTCCCTGCCTGAGGCTGCTCTCCCAATCTGAGCAGCCCCACCTTTCCTGTCCCACCTAAACCCTCAGCAGCTTCCCCTGGTTCCTGCCCCCCTGCTCAGGTACTTCCCAAGGCTCCACACAAGCAGCTCCATGAGCAGAGGGACAGGATGGATGGGACAGGATGAGACAGAGACTCCTCAGCAAAGTCATTGTGGTGCCTCAGGGCAGCACCCCAAAGGCAGAGGAGCAGAGCTGACTTTGGAAGGGCAGCAAAGCTGATGGAGAAGAAGCTGGGAGGGCTCAGCCTGGAGAAAAGGAGGCTCAGGGGGTGCTTGTGGCTCTGCACAGCTCCTGACAGGAGGGGACAGCCGGGGGAGTTTGGGCTCTGCTCCCAGGGGACAAGGACAGGAGAGGGAACAGCCTCAGGCTGTGCTAGGGGAGGTATAGGTTGGATATTGGGGAAAATTTCTTCACCAAAATGTTGTTAGGTCTTAGCATAGGCAGTGCTGGACTCACCATTCCTGGAGGGATTTAGAAACTACACATATGTGGCACTTTTGGGACATGGTGGCCTTGGCAGTACCAGGAGAACCTCAATGATCTTAGAGGGCTTTTCTAACCTGAATGAGTCTGTGACCAGACAGCCAGAGACAGCAGGGAGATGCATTTCAAATACCAAAGAGACATAAGGACATAGGAATGTGTGATCCCTGTGCCTGAGAGGGCTGGTCACCAAATCCTGGCTCTGGGGGACAGCTGGAGTGGCTGGACCTTGTCACATCCATCAGACCCCACAGGCACCAGCAGAGCCGAGCTGCTCCTTGGGTAGGGCCCTCCTGTCACTGCCAGGACACAGAGCTGCCTCTGTGGGACACTCTCAGCCTGGGAGGGACAAAAGGAGACCCTGAAGGATCAGTGAGAGACAATGGAAAACTACAGGTAGAGCCAAGTAATGGAAAAATAGGAAGAACAATGTGCATGACAGTGCTGAAGTCAGATGAGAAGTGGAGATAAAGAAAGAACATTTTGAGGCTTTGGCCAGGAAAAAAAGCCACAAGTCTAGAGGTGAATGAGGTTTCAGGTGGGCAGAAAGGGCAGGAGACTGGAGAGAGCTGGAATCTATTTCTACTCACATGCAGATCCTGTCTCCTTCTACAGCTCCTGGCATGTCCTGACTGCAGGACACCAGGTTAACACTCCTGACAGGACCACTGACAGGTCCTGGCAGCAAGGCTGGTGTTGTCTGGCCATGGTAGGACCCAGCCACCTCCTGTCCAGCACCTCAGAGCTGGCTTTGCCTGCCTGCCTTGTGTCTGAACCACAAATCCAACTAATCCTTTGGGGAGGAACACACCAAAGGCTCAGCAATGCTGCAGCTTCTGGTCAGTGCAGGGCTCCTTATCAAGCAGAATATATCAGTCCTACATGACTCTCCTCTGAGGAAAGCATTTCTGCAATAGCAGAGATGCTTTTATGGCAGATTTAATGCTTCCACTGAGGAGGGAGACAAGTGCCACTGCTGACAAAAAGGTGTTTTCTTTGCCAAATATTCTTTTTGTTGGCTGATGAAATCTTCTCCTTAGTGAAGCTCCACACTCAGCTCCTCTCATGCAATATTTTTTGGACACCCAAGAATGCATGAACCTTCTAAAAAGCCTAAGAGACATTCTTGATTTTTATCCCAAAATTCTCACTGTAATGGAACTGATTTTCAAATCAATCAAATATTTGATGCAAGCCCACTAACATAAAGAGATGGTCACCTCAATGAATACACCTAAGATGGTCTGTGTGACCAGAAGAGCTCTGTCAGGGACACTCCAGGGGCACACAGACCTCCAGAGGCCTCAGAACAACCCCTCACCAAGCAGGACTTCCATGTGCCATGGCAATGGCCAGGCTGCAGGAAGGCACAGCAGATCAAACTGGCAGCTCTGTATTGCTGATTTATCCCAGCAGGACAGGCAGGTTCTCTTACGTGACACAGGGGATGTTGTTTGAAATGGCAAACTTGCTGTAGATCTCCCTCTGGGACAGGAACTGGTTGAGGTCCCCGTTCTCCATGTACTCCGTGATCATGCACAGGGGGTCGTCCCGCACGCACACGCCCAGCAGCCGGATGATGTTGGGGTTCTTCAGCCGGGACATGATCTTGATCTCCTTCAGGAAATCATTCCTTGGAAAACAGAAAACACCTCTGAATCCTGAACTGCTCCTCTGTGTGAGGACAGCACCAGTGGTGGGTGTGCTCTCAGTTCAGAGTGGTTTACACTTTGCACACACAATGTGAGGCTGGTGCTGAGCTCGTGTTCAACACTGACCTCTCCCAGCAAACAGGGTTAATGCAGCACTCCAGGCTGACATTCCAGCTTCCCCTACCCCTGCTCCTCCCACGAGCACATGGAATATCCCCACAGACACAGGACACTCCCACAGCAGCCCCCAGGGTTCACCTGTGCTCAGGGAGTATTTGCTTTCCTCCCCAGCTGCCTGGCACTGCAGGGCACTCACCTGGCTGTTTTGTTGACATCTGATCTCAGCATTTTCACTGCCACAAGAACCGGCTGGTGAGTGAACTCTGAGGATGAGACTCCCAGGAATTCCAGCAGGCCATCAGCTTCACAGAGGTGCACCTACAGAGCAGAAGGCAGAGGCAGCTGTAAGAGCACAGACAGGCAAAAAACCAGAGGAAAACAACACCACAGCCAGGTCACTGCTGGTCACTGCTGGCAGAATGAACAATGAATGATCTGGTGAAGGTGACAGAGCTGTGATCAGAAACAACCCAAGGGCTGGCCCTAGCTCCTGACATAACTTGTCCAGGAACATATGAGGATCAAAGCCAGATGAGTGGCCAACACACTGGATTTACTGCACTGGTGCAGCAGCCTGGGGCAGCCCAGTTCATCTGCTGGAGATGTTCAAGAAGACCCCTGAGCCTGAATGTGTGTGCTGTGCACCAAAGCATCTCATACAGCCCCAGAACCATCAAACCATGGCCTGGCTTGAGGCATTGCTCAAAATTCACTGAAGAGCATCCAAGAACAACAGCCAGTTACCCAAAATCCTCAAATTCCAGAGGGATAAAAAAGGACAAAAATGTGTGCAAATGTGTCCCTGATATGAACACCTCACCTAACACAGGGATAAATAAATATTCTAATGACTACACACAATTCCAAATTTCTTCCAATAAATGAATGATTAATAATATAAAATTACCAAGGTTGTACAAGAAGGGGTGACAAGACACTTGCTTAAGAAGTTACCAGAATGTGCATCCAAATGGAGAACTGGGTGGGGAAAGCAGACAGACATGAGGGTGTGCATAGAAAAAAGGACTGGAAAAGAGCAGACTGGATGTGTCAGTCAAAGACTTGCAGCAGTGAGGGGAATGTAATGGGAGCAATAATGAATTTTGTATGAAGAGACAGCAAGAACTTATGTCACAAGCATGGTGAGGGGGAAAATGAGACAGCAGAGAAAATGGGACAAACCTGCAGAACAGGAACAGAGGCACAAAGATGCTGCTGCAGTCCCACAGAGAAAGAATCTGCTGTGGGGAAAGTACAGTCATGAGACCTGGGGCAGGGAAGAGCCACAGGACTAAGCACAGGTAATTCCAGGTGATGTGTCACCAGGGAGGGGTGGTGGTGCTCCCCTGGGAGCAAGGAAGACAAAAGACTGAAAGGAAGGAGAAGTGGAGACCTGACAGAAGCAATGAGCCCTGTTTCTAGGAGCACATGAGCCAGAGCAGTGGAGAAGAGCATGTGTTGGCCAGTTTGGGAAAGGAAGTGAGAAGGAGAGACAAGAAAATGCCAAAGAACAAAAGAGCCAAAGAACAAATGTTTTCAAAACATGAAAAGGAACAGGCTCTAAATCCATCCTCAAGGAAAATGGAGATGGGAGAGCCATGTCCAAGCAATACAGAGGAGGGGTTATTACAGTTATTAGAATGACAGCACGAGAAGAAAGGAGAAACCAGAGGCAAACCAATGAGCAAATCCTCTCTGTCCCACTTTTGGAGCACAGAGCAGGATGCAGGCAACAGCAGAAAGAGCTGCACTGAGCCAGGTAAGGAGGCTGAAGATGTCAGCACCTCCCCAGAAAACAGTGAGCCAGAGAGAAGTGAGGGGACAGGAAAGGGGCTGGGGGCGGGAAGGTGGGAGTCAGAACAGAGGAACCACAAAGATGGGAACACCACAGAGCAGGAAGCAGTCAGTGAAGGGCTGTGTTTGCCAAAATGTAATAGAGAAGCAGAAGCTAAGGTGGTGAGTGAACAAAAGCTGGAAAGAAAAAAGACAGTGGGAAAGTGAGAGCAGGAGAGGGAAAGACCTGCTCAGGATGGAGCTACAGATGGTGTGAAAATGAAGCAGGGAGAGAAGAAAAGCGAGGTGAAAATGTTGACAGCTTGAAAGGAGCTCAAGGAGCAAAGGGAAAGCTTGGCAGATGACAGATGTGTGCATCATTCTGCCTGAGGCTGCTGACAAATTGGGGCTTGAGCAAGCAGCAATGCCAGAAAACATGAGGGTGCCACAGTGTTTGGGAAATGTCTGTCTTTGCTTGGGTCAATGTGCAGAGCACACCCAGAGCCTCCATCTATGACTTGGAAAGCTGTTTTAGCAGCTAGGGTCAGTGTTAGCTGGACTGTGGAGAGTTTTCAAACCCACATGTCTAAAGGTGGGTGACAGCCACTCAATTTGAGATGTCCACAGAAGATGTGAAGTCTGAATTCCCAACCCTAGGTGGGAATTAACAGATTTAGACAGCAAACAGAAAAAGTCTGCAAGCTCATCTATTGATAAAGACCCCAGTGGTACTGAGCAGAGCCTCACAGTTGCACAAGGCTCCCTGGCTTAGCCTGGGGGATATCAACAAGGATGAGTAATTANCTTTGCTTGGGTCAATGTGCAGAGCACACCCAGAGCCTCCATCTATGACTTGGAAAGCTGTTTTAGCAGCTAGGGTCAGTGTTAGCTGGACTGTGGAGAGTTTTCAAACCCACATGTCTAAAGGTGGGTGACAGCCACTCAATTTGAGATGTCCACAGAAGATGTGAAGTCTGAATTCCCAACCCTAGGTGGGAATTAACAGATTTAGACAGCAAACAGAAAAAGTCTGCAAGCTCATCTATTGATAAAGACCCCAGTGGTACTGAGCAGAGCCTCACAGTTGCACAAGGCTCCCAGGCTTAGCCTGGGGGATATCTGCAAGGACCAGCACACATTTTAACCAAAACCCTGGAACGCAGAACCCTCGGTCCCACCGAGCAACACCTCGGAGGGCTCCTCTCTGCCAGGCACCTCCCTCCTGGGAGCACAAGCAGCAGGGGATGGCCGTACCTCTCCAAACTGCCCTTCCCCCAGCTTCTCCTTGAGGCGCAGCTGCTGCCGGGGGAACTCCCCCACCGAGATGTCCTTCTTGGTGAGCGAGTCCACGGTGAGCGCCGGCACCGCGTACATGTTGTTGCCGGTCACGCCCTGCAGGTGCACGATGTCCGTCTCGGCGTAGTGGGGAACGTTGTTCTGGAAGCCTTGGTGAGGCGTGGACTTGGTCAGGTCGGGCTCAGCGTAGTCCCCACTGCACACTGAGGGGAGCCAAGATGTTGGGGGTTAGATTTGCTTTTCTTTCACTTACAGAATTTTTTTCCCATAAGTTTCCAAGAAGCCTCAATGACTACTTAATCAGAACAAAAGGGAGTACTTGAAGAACATGGCAACACAAGGCTACACCTATTGTTTTTTAAGTGTCTGGGGGTGTCCCTCAGAGGGGAGAGATGAAACTTTGGGAAAGGTACAAAACAGAGCTGGGGAGGGGAACTCACTCTTGCTCTCAGTGCTGAAGAGGACAGTCAAGCTGCCCCTGGCTGCAGGAGGAGTTCACGGCCATCACTGCCTCTGTCTCATCCTGGG
>VXBR01011554.1:30557-67101 GCA_013400215.1 Cisticola juncidis | reverse complement strand
GGCCCTGCCCCGGCCCTGCCCCGGCGCTGCCCCGCGCTCACCGTGCCACACGCAGCCGTACAGCTCCACCCTCATGCACACCGTCATGGGCGCCCTGGTGACCGGGATCAGGCGCACGAACCGCGCGATGATGGGCGGCCGCAGGTCCTTCAGCACCACGTCGTAGGTGTCGGTGTTGCCGTCGATCACCTGCGGGAGGTGAGGGAGCCTCAGCAGCAGCTTCTCCCCTCATGGAGGCCCTCGTGGGGCCACCAGGGCAGCTGCGCCTCAGCCCTGGAGGGGCCGGTGCAAACGGGCAGAAATACGCCTCGGGGTCAGCGTGAGAAAAGCCTGCCTCCCCCGGCCCTTTGCAGCACCACGATAATCTCTTAAGTTACATTAGTGGTTTGTCTACTTTGTTAACATTAGTTATGTCACCCTGCTCAGCCCCCATTCCCCACAGATGCACCCCCTCCTGGGATGTTCTTCCCTCCCTTGAACCCCACTGGCCCTGTTTTGCCACACTACTCCATCCCTGTTACCCTGCTGGTTCCTCCCTGTTCCTATTTACCCCTCTGCACCACTTTTTCCCATCCCTATTGAACCTTGACTCTTAGATCCACCCCTTTTGTCTCATTTATAACCCTGTGGCCTCAGCTCCCTCCTTGCTCTGGTGCCTGGATTTTATTTGAGACTGTTCTCATCCCTGAACCTCTACTCTGCATCCCTGGACCCCTTTGCTATCCCTGCCTGTGCTCCTGCATAAACAGTCTTGGGATATCCAAATGAGAACCCATCCCCTCATCAGTGCCATTACAGGTGTGCCCTTATGTCCTAGGGTGACCTTACGATGCTTGTGTCCCCAGTCATCTGCTCTGCTGACATTGGATGCTACGTTCTGAACCTTTGGGACTGGTTCTGAGAGCAAAGCAGGGAGAAAAAAGCACAGTTTGTTTGCAGAAACTCCTTCCTCCACATTCTGCTCCTGGACTGTGCTGTCTGTAGGACAGACAGACAGCAGGACAGAGATCTCCTGTGCTTAGTTGATTTTAGCTAGCTGAGGCAGAGAAGTTCCCTGGACTGGTTTTTTTTTCCTTTTTCTTGGCAGTGTTTAACTCTGCTCTGGACTGAAAACCCAGAAGACACCTGTAGCTCACACCTGCAGCCCACTGGGGCCCAGAATGGCATTTTCCAGCACCAGAGGGACTGATAAGAGACTGAGCAAGCTGAGCTACACCCAAAGCAAGGACTTTCTCAATTTTGCCATCTCACTTCAGAACGAGAGGTTTTATTGTTTCATATTATTCATTTTTTATGCTTGTGGGCATTTTGTTTGTTAAATAAACAGTTTTTTCCACTTTTCTCCAAGGAAATTCTTTCCCGGGCCAGTAGGGGAAGGGGCCATTTGAATTTGCTTTCCAGAGGGACCCCATTCGGAGCTTTCCTCCCAAATTTGCCCTAACCCAGGACACCACAGTCCCACAGTCCCAGGCTCAGGGACACAAAGTCCCTCTTTAGGACCCTGTGACCCCATGGTGTGACACTCCTGTTGTGCTGCTGGGCTGCAGGGGGTGCTCCTGCACCCCTCATTTGAGACTGGGGAGCTTCCCCAGGTGGAATCTGCAGGGTGGGAGCTGCTGCTGCTCCCGTGGCTGATGGGGTGTGAGGGATGCTGCCATTTCACCTCCTGCCCACTGCAGACCCCCCCAGGCAGCACTGAGGGAGGAGAGAGAGGCAGGTGGGGGTGAAGGTGTGAGTGGACATTGGAGAGAGTTCCAGTTACTGGATGAAACCCCTTCCTTCAAGGGATCTGTGTGTTCCAGCAGCAGGTAACAGAGCTTGCCCTCATCACCAGTTACCTGGTGGAGGGTCCTGATGTCCTTTCTCTTCAAGCCAACACAGTTCCAGAGGTGCTGCAGTGTTCGGTGCTGCACAGGAGGCATCTTGGACTGAGGAGTTCTGCATCACCACAGCCACCCCACCCCACTGCAGTGCAATGACAGGGCAGGGCCCCTCACCCTTCCCCTCAGTGCCACCACTGTCCTGGGAACACTCCACTGTTTGATTTCCCCTCTCAACCCACAAACACAGCTTTTGTAGCACATACCAAAATGGGAGGGATGGGCAAGATAATGGTAATGGCCAAAAAGCTGATCAAAGGTCTGAATGAGCAAATCATTCATTAACAAGATATAAGCTGTTACCAAATATTGCACTGCAGACCCTGCTGGGACTTCCAAAGCACCCTCAGTGCAAGAAAACATCACCACACCCAGCACCTCCCTAGTCTGGCTTAGATCTTCAGACTCCACAAGGCAGCCTGAGGCAAGGTGAGCAGGTCAGAGCTGCACCTGCAGGTGAGATTGCCTCCCAGGAAATCCTTCCCAGGGGAAGTTTAACAAAGGCACATGAACACACAGCCCAGAGCTCTGTGCTCAAGTCTGGAGACAGCATGAGACAACTGTGGTGAGCAAGGAAGCCTCTGAGTGTGTGGGCTCAGCACATTTCTGCTCTCTAAACTCCTTCCTCCTCAAATCCATACACCAGACACTGCTATCAGACACCCAGAAACTCCTGAATTCCCTGCCACCCCCTCCAATTTTAAATCCCAAAGCAATCATCTGCTTGGCAGCTTCCAATCTAGAAACAAGTGTCTAAGAGAAGGAGACCCATGTGGTGTTTGGGACATGCACAGACAGGCAGTGAAGAGCCACAAATCAGTTTTCCTGATTTGAGAGATCAGGTCAGGGGACATGGACAAGGAAAGAAAACTTCAGACACCCCCTCAGAAAAACAGCACCCATGCACTGGCTCCACAGGAGAAGAGCTGAGAATCCTGCCCATCTTCTGAGAGGAGCAAAGGAGATGATGCACCTTTGTAATTACTGGAATCATTACTGGAGTATAGTTACTAGTAAAAAATATTATTTTACTAAGTTTTTTTTAGTTACTAGGATCCTAGTGGATTTAAGTTACTACTGGATCCACTAGTAACTTAAATTAGTTACCAGTTCCTAGTGGAACTACTCATTACTTGTTACTAGTACCTAGTGGAACTACTAGTTACTAGTTATTAGTTACTAATGGATTTAAGATCCACTAGTGGATTTAGTTACTTGAGTTAGGTTTTTTTTAGTTACTAATAAAAAATAATTCCACACCCTGTGGCTGCCGTTCCTCAGGGCCAGAAACCCAAAGCAGTTGTGAGGGAGACAAAGCCAGCAGCAGTTTCCACTGCTGATCCCAGTGCTCCCCACGTCAGGAATTCTGCAGCATCGCTGGATGATGCACAGCAAGCACAGAACCCGGGCAGAACATGCTGCTGCAGCAGAGCCAGGATGAGGTGGGATGCAGAGCAGGGTGTGGAGGATGTGCCTCTCACAGTGCAGCTTTCCAGGCCCAGCTGCCCCAGGCTCACCTTCCTGCCCTGGCGGTCCCTCCAGGAGATCCAGCGCTCCCCGTTCCGGCTGTAGTCGATGCGGTAGGCGCGGGCAAACTCCTTGCCCGTGGCGCGGGCGTGCCGGCCCTGGGTGCCCACCAGGGTGATGAAGAACAGCTTGTGCAGGTCAATCTGCAGGAACTGCACATCTTCAGGCTCCAGCAGACCTGCTGGGCACCAGGCTCCATCCCCTTCTTCCCTCTGTAACCTGAGGGGAAAATCACACCCATTAAAACAGTCAGATTTCCAATGATTAATTGAGGAAACACCTGGAACTTTGAGGGTTGGGAGGAAGCAACAAAACCAGCAATGGCTACCAAATACCTCTGCCCTTTGGGATGATGGTCAGTTGAGACTCAAATCCTACAGGCAGTTTTACCCTATGCAGAACAGCTCCTCTGCCCCAGACATCTTCCTTTAACTACCTGGAGTAATTTCTTCCTTGGACATGAATTTTCACATGGATCAGAAACAACCCTGCTGCTCAGTAGGGAACTGCTCGCTGCTCTGTAGCATCTTGCTGCTAAACCCCACAGGGTAAGGCCTGAACTTCTGCTTGATCACTTCCTGCAGCTCCACAAAGCTCAAAGAGGAGCCATCTTAAAAATAAATTTTAGTGAGAAAAGCTCTCCTTAAAATTATTCTGGGTAATTTCAATGCATATTGCACAGTTCCTGCAGTCATCAGAGCTGCTGGTGTAGGATGCTGCCAGGAGAGTGGGGGGAAGGTCTCTGCTCCTAAGCTGAACATTGTGAGAGCTGCAGTTGTGAAAAATTTACTGCACATCAAAAATGTGTGGATTTCTTAGCCAACAGCAAGCCCTAGAAGTGTCCTTGGCTGTCAGACCTCACCTCCAGCTGATGGGATCAGTGAGGGCATCAGGGAACGTGGTACCCAGGAGAAGACACTGAGTCAAGGCTCAGGCCAGAGAAGATTTTAATCTCTGGCTGGGCAGCTGTTCCTGCAAGACTTTCCTATACTGAAATAACAGTAAAAGCTCTAAAAGAGGCAGAAAGGGTGACTGAAGTGACAGGGACAGACATCTGCAGGGGACAACTCTGACCTCTAACCAAATGCAGTCAGCCACACGCCCTCACCCTGTGGGCATCCAGCTGCCCCAGCAAAGAGAGATGGCAAGTGATGCCCAAAGTGTTTGCAGCACTGGACATAAGCCATACCCAGAGGAAAAATCTCCCAGCTTTCAGACCCACAGGCCTGTTCTAACACTATTAAAACACAGCACACAGCATCACTGCTCTACCACAGACTAGGAAAAAATAATATTTGAGCACTAGGGGAATTTTATGATTTTGGACTGCCTGAATTCACCATAAAAATATAAATATCATAGTTAGCCTGAAAGTCTTATGTGACTTGCACCAAAGATATAGGAATGTTCAATATCACTATTACAAACAATTGCAAGGAAACTCACATTTGTAACTCTTTTGTGAATCATCACAGCTTTGAGAGAATTACCAAAAAACAAAAAGGAAAAGGAAAGCAAAGCTTATGATAAAGACTGTAGGCCTTTTTTGGCAGTGAAGAAAATCATTTAGCTGCTTGCTTAACAAATCCTTAGCTCTGCATTTCCAAGCTTTTTGAGGCAGAGTGAGCACAGCCCATTTCCTCAATAGGATGCTGTTGAAAAGTTCATCCTTGTAAAGGATTTCCTATGATTTAATCTAAAGCACTCCACAAGAATCCCAGGAGCACTGTCCCTGGCTGACCTGTAAGTCACAAATCCTTCAGAGATTTATTCACAGAGTGACTGAAGGATGGGGTCAGAGTCAACCTGAGTCCCCAGTCCCATCCCCCGCTCACAGCAGGGCCAGCTCCAAGGCTGCCCTGTGCCCATGGCCTGGCACTGCCAAGTCCCCAAACACTGAGACATCATCACCTCTCTGGGTCCCCATCACTTCATTCTCATGGAGAAGGATTATTTTTTCCTTAACATTTCACCAGAATTTCCTCTATCACAGCTGTGACCATTGCCATTGCCCCCTGGCCTTTCACTGTGCACTACCCACATTGAATATGGAAACAGCAAACAAGGTTTTAAGGGTGGGGGATCTTCCTGAATCATAGATTGAGTATCTAGGGGGCAAAAAGGACTGAACTTGTGAGAGGTGAACGCACCGTGCGTACTGGGGCCCTGTGGAGTCGTACCACTGGCTGGAGGCAGTGATGTCCTCGTCCCGGATGGTGCCCTCGTGCATCCCCAGGGGGTAACGACAGATGGCTGCAAAGGGGGACACAGGCAGGGAAGCAAAGATCAGCATCATTTCTGTGAAAATCCACAGGCAAGCTTCATTAAAAGGCTATTGCACCCAGGGAATAAACAAATAAAGAATGAAAAAAAAAGTATTAAATACTTCATAATGATCATAAACTGAAATAGTAAGTAATGCATCAGACTTACAGTATCATTCAGCAGAGAACAGGCAAGGCAAAAATTTTACAAAGAAACATTTTAAGAGCATGGAATCCCAAACCATATTATTGTTACTGTTTGCATGGGCCCATTTTACAATGACAAATTATTAATCAATAATGATGTGACATAAAAAGGAAGGTTTTATTCAAGATCTTTCTTCCCCTGGAATAAACTGGATGCTTGACTTGTGTTCAAACAGGAACAATCATTACCTTCACCAGTTCAGATAGAAGGGAGAAGTTAAACATCCATTACAGAAGACAAGTCATGGGGTTCACATCTGCCCATGAACCCCTGTCCATCCATCCTGCCTCATCCCAGCCTGTTCCTGCCTGCAGCCTCAGCTGGAGCAGCCATTTCTCCCCAGCTTGGCAATCCTCTCAAACTTGGTGCCTCCAGAGAGCACAGACACAACTGGCTCAAGCCATGGATGTCCAAAAGCTCCCACACCAGTACCCTGCAAGTGCAGGTGACAAATCCTAGCTGGCCTTGAGGTTCTGTCTCCTGACAGAAGTTTTTAAACATGTCCTGGAATATTAGAGATGTTTGGGAAAACTCTGAATCTGTCACACTGCTGCAGCCACAGGAGCAGTTCTGGCTCTGCCTCTCCCTCAGGCAGGGCTGCCCTGGGTGTCCTCCTGCTTTCCCAAATTCCCAGAACAGGCTGGGTTGGAAGGGATCTCCTGCCACCCTTGTACCAAACCTGCTACATTTCAATAAAGCCAAAATAGCAGACTAGTGTGTTAAATATAGTTGTGTGTTAAACAGAGAAAGTGCATAGCATCAGCAGTCATAGGAATGTAATCCACTTTTCAGACATTAGCCACCAACCAATAATAAAAAGTAAAAAGCAAAAAATAAAAAGTAAAAATTTAAATACTGTACTGTTTTCAAGTCTAATTTATATAAAACTCAGTGAGGATTCCTAATAGGTACAGAAAGTTCACTTGCCCAACTTGTGGGAGCTTGTTTTAAATTATATGTGGGCCACATGAAATAATTCAAGTACAATACATCATTACTTTGGTACCCTTGTACCAAACCTGGATACTGCTCAACAGGAGCTGCACTTCAAGGATCCCCATAGGTCCCTTCCAACTCGGGAGATTCTGGGATTCCATGAAATCCATTCAGAAGCTACAAGACAAGACAGAGGGATGAAAACCCCCTTGCTGTTATCACTACACAGAATAAAGCACCTCAGGCTGACTAAGTGCCTGACAGATCTGATGTAGAAATGTTTGCAAACAGAGGGTGGTGCTTCAGTAGGGTTTGCCTGCAGCTGTTAGGCACAGCATCAGTGGATGTGTGATGTGCTAAGTATTCCTAAATCACCGGGTAAAGGAGGTGGCTGCTGAGGTGACAACATTTGCTAATGATACCAGGTTATTTAATATTTAAAAATATTTAATATTTAAATATTGGTATAATATAGGTAATATTGGTATTCCCATAATATTTAAAATCATGGGAATACCTACAAAACAAACTAGAATTAGCATTACAGCACTGCTTGTATTCATGGTCAGATGCCAGGGAGATAAGGAATAGAGCTCTTGCTCTTTCCTTTCCTCATCAAAAGGCAGAGAAGGTAACACAGATGATGAAGAAGCAAAGATCAGCAGCTTCATCTTTACAAAAAGGATTACTGAACTATGACAAAGATAATTTATATTGAATAATAGATATCTGCACTGTCTCTCAAAACACCAGAACCAGGAGGCATCAAAAGGTCAGGTAGGAGAGCTCAAAACCAGAATATAAATCCTCAGCCTATTAAACACTCCATTGCCACAGTTTCCCCTGGGTTCAAAAAAACAGCTGAACAAACTCACAGCCACCACAAGCAAATAAATACTCAAGCACTGGCTCTGGAAGCTGCAGTGATCTGAGGATATCCCTGGGGTAAGGCTCTGCTGTGTGCCAGCCCATCCCTTTCAGAATCAGAGGGATGGGACCCTGCTGGAGTCAGGCCACCGAGCTGGGTGGGCCCCTGGTATCACCCACAACATTCACAGGCCTGGGTTTGTCAAGGGCCTGAATTCCCTGGGAGGAAACTGCTGCCTGCCTGGGATCAGAACAACTGTGCCTGCTGAAAGCCAACTGAGAGCTCCAGCTACTGCTCTTACCCTGCACAATCAGGTTATTTGGGGAACCAAAGCAGCCTGGACTGTCTTCCCTCTCACCTGTCCCACCACAGAGCAGTACAGCCTGATCTGCTGCTGAACTGTGGGTAAATACAGGGACATTCTCCAAAAGGTGGGGTCACCATCTGACAGCAGAAGAGCTTTCTGTGCTCTGCAGTGGGAGTCCTGTGTGGTCACACCTCATTTAAAGGTCACACACACTCTGGCCAGCAGTGCCAGGTGGAGAGCAAGTTGGGAAGGACTCAGGGGGACTGAGTCTTCCTGCAATCCTGAACAAAACCCATTTGTTCACAACTCCAGGGCTGGCAGCAGAACCCAGTGCACTGAGGGATGCACTCTGTGGGTGGCCACAGCTCTCACCAAAACCAGCAGCATGAGGCTCTCACCAAATGCACCTATCTTGGAGCAAAACCCTCCTTGGGTTCTGTTTAGGTGCCACCAGGACTCCTGACCCTTTACTGTGCACTCAGGAGACACTGGGGCTCAGAGAGGTGGCCCAGCCCATCAGCCAGTGAGGTCAAACAACTGCTGCAAGACAAGAGGGCTCCCAGGACCCTGCTGCACAGGAATCACCCCTAAGGCAGCTCCTGTGGGTTACAGGGCAATGCAGGACACGCTTCAGGCTGCTCCTGGAGCAGGTGAGGAAGTCAGGATAATCCATGGAGCTTGTGGCACCACAGCCAAGAGCAGCAGCTGGGCCATGGTGCTGGAATCTGTCTGGGAAGAGCAGGGCCAGCCTGGGAGAGAGGCACTGGAGCAGATGGGGGAGCTGGGGAAGCAAAGCTGCCTGAGATGTCACAGGCAGAGCTGAGAAGTGTGAGGGGTTATTTCCTGATGGAAGAGATCCCTGCAGGAGGTGGGACCTGTGCTCAGAGCCCATCTGCTCTCTGGAGCTGCTCTGGAAGAGCTGTTCCTGCACCAGGACCATCAAAAGGAACCTGCATGGGGCTGCCCCTGCAGCTGCCACCCCTCCTCTCCCATGAGGTTTAACCCCCAGGAGCAGAGGGCAGCCCCAGCTCCACGCTGGGTGTGTGCTGGGGCACAGTGCAGGCAGTGCTGTGGAACTGGGAGCACAGGAATGCTGCTGAGCTCCCTCACTCCACTCCTGGCTGGCTGCAGCACAACCTCAAACCTCTGCAAATATCCAGAGGCCAGAGCAGGATCAGAGCCAGCCACAAAGGGCTCCAAACAAACACAGCCAGCCCCAGCAGAGCCAGCACAGGCCCTCAGGGCAGCACTGATGCCTCACCACACCTTCAGCCAAGCTGGAAAAGGATTAAACTCATTTATTTCACAGACTGTCTCCCACTCAAAACACCTCATTACAGGAATTTTTTGCAACACATTGCAGACCATTATCTTACTCATTTCCATCATGACTGTATCCTGCCAAATGCTGTAGGATAAGAGTCCCTCCACAGGGACTCACAGGCTCATATCCCTATCCCCACCCTATCTTTGTGCCAGGTGAGGTTTTCTATCTGTCCTTCCACACTTCTCTCTCCAGAATGCCCCTTGCTGGCTGGAGAGCTGTGCCTGATGCTTTGCTCACTGGTAATTTGTTTTCCACAGCGAGCACAGAACCTCTGAGCCGGTCTGGAGCGAGGCTTGTCCTGCAGGTCACACAGTCAAAGAGATGGAGGGATATTCAGAGCTCAAGACAGGCATGAGTGGGCAGAAAAAGGAGGATTTTCATGTGCCTGGACCTTCCTGGGACTGGTAGGAGAGTGTCCCATCCCAGCACAGCTGTCCAGGAATGTCTCAGTGCAGAGGACATTCGGGAATTACATCAGTGATTATCTCTATGTGCAACCTTTCTTTACACTCAGTCCCCATGAGAGGCAAGGAAAGGTGAGAAGGAGCACACAGAAGGTGGGAGATGAGCTCCTCTCCCAGCCTGAGAGCTCCCTACCAGGGTTGACTTCGGTGCCAGAGGGCTCAGGCAGGGAGGCCAGCAGCAGCATGCAGAAGATCATGGTAGCAACTGGAGGTGCTGCACAGGGTCAGACGAGTCCTTCAAAGGCAGCAGCTGCCATCTACATCTCTGAAAGACAAAGCAAAGAGAGAGGATGAGTCCTCCAGAGCCAGGGCTTCTCTGTGCTGCAGGGCTGCTGTGTCACTGCCTCGTGACAGGCTGGGCAATCTTCCCTGCTTCAAGAGAGTCTTTGACCTCAGCCCTGCTCTGCTCATCACCAGATCAGAGGCTCAGTGAAGAACCAATGATCACTGAGTGCCTGCACCACCCCCAAAGCTGCCAGGGCTGTCCATCCTTCAGGCCCTCAGCTGCCATGGCTCCTGGGGGAATGGATGCACCCTCTGAACTGCTCTGAAACAAGTCCAGTGCAAAGTAATCTCTCCCTCATCCATACTTCACTTTCCTCACTAAATTAACAAGCAGTGAAACTGCAGCTACAAATGAACATGGGCAGTCCAGACAGGCTCCTCAGGCAGGCTTTATCCACCCAAACCTTGGCACCAAGCAGCCAAGTGGGCACGTTAGAACCTGCCACACAACTTTATCCTAAAGATCCAAAACAGGGTGAAAATAATCTGTCCCTGCACGTCCACACTGCTGCCAAAAGTGCAGGTGCACTCACACGGGTGAGCACACTTCATTTCCTGTTTGGAAATGAGGAAAATAGCAAAGGCCTAAACACTGGCAATTTCAGTGGAAAGCCATGATAACACCTCAAGGAACAGGAGGTCAGATCAGCAGTTATGTGAATTCTTTGTGTCCACATTCACTATAAAGGGCCTTGGGAGGCTCCCATCCTGCAGGATAATTTTACAGAAGGCAGGTTAGAGGCTCTGTCCCATAATGGAATGCCAGGAGAAAAGAAAACAGAACAAATCAACAAATGGAAAGTTGCCAGGACCAGAAGGTGTTTGCTCAAGAATCCTCAGAGTTTTAGTAAAAAGGCAACACTGAATGTTGGGATTTGTTAGTGAAGGAGGAGAGGCTATAAAAGGGGCCATCCCTGTGCCAGTGCATGCATGCATGAAGGAGCATCAGATGCCACTAGCTCAGAGATTGGTAACAAAAGGCTCTTTTCTTCCACCCAACATAATTAAACTGTACAAGTCATAGCCCTGAGCTGCCATGGATACCCAAGGGACTGGATATATTCACAACAGATACACCACAGTTCCTTAAATCCAAAGGTAAAACCTTTGGCTTGGGAAATCCCCCAGCTGCAGATTGCTGGACGCCCAGAAGCTAAATCGGGGTTAGAATCACTGAAGCTTGCCCTGTTTTTATTCTCTTTCCTAAGGATATGCTACTGGCCATTGTCCCTGCTGGATTCCACCAGAAAAGATGGCTCTGAGCCTGAAAAACAACTAAGGGCCTTCTTGGGAAGGGAGCCAAACACGCAGGCAGGAGGGGGAGCTGATGCTGGGGGGCTGTGCCTTGCTGTGCCCAGCCAGGCAACCAAAAAACAGCTTAAAATCACCAGGTCCCCCTGCTTCAGCCACCTCCTGGCTCCCTACACAAGCACCCTGGCCAGGGCTGGGCCAGGGCTGTGAGCCTGTGGCATCCCCTGTGGTGAGCCTGCAAAAGCAAAGCACAAGCCCAGATCTCAGCAGGAGGGTCTGGCGACCACAGAAGAGATTTTGACCAAGCACTCTGGAGCTGTTTGTGCATCCAAGGTCATCCTTTCCCCCTGGAATGGAAGGAGGTGATGAAAACACATTGATTCCCAGCATCCCAGGGCAAACTGCAGGTCCCACAGAGAAGAGACCTCGTGTGCTCAACTGGAGGGAGACTTTGGAAAGAAGTTTTGGGGCAGAGTTGAAGACAGACTTGGTGGATGTTCATTTATGGTATTTATGATTTACTAAGGTGTCCTGGGAGCTCCCAAAGCCGGACCTGCAAAGGGAACTGCAGAGAGTTCAGCACTGGGAGAGGCAGCCCTGCCACAGGACCTGAGAAAGGGACATTGAGGATTTAACTTGAAAACCTGGAGGAGGTGATGGAACTCAGCAGACCTGTCTGGTGTGGTGGTGCCCTGACCACGACCCAGATCAGCTGCACCAGATGGGTGAAGTCCAGGGTAGATCCTTCCCATGGGTGCCCAAGCTGGATCAGCCACTGAGCAGAGCTGCAGCTTGTGGAGGAGGCCCTGGAAGGAGAAGAGCAGCTTGGAGATGTGTCCCAGGTGACTTCTGTGCTGTGTGTTTGAAAGCTCCCAACAAAGAGCCCTCCAATGGCCAATGACACAGACTGCACACCCTCAGAGCCTGGCAAACTGGGTGAGCTTCAGCACTCAGGCTGCCTCCACCAAAACACACAGGGATTTCTAACTTCTCCAGGAATAAGGATGGCTGGAAAGCACTGAAATAGGGATTGTGGTTCAGGGCCCAAGCCCTACTGCTAAAACAAGAAAGAAATGAGAGCAGTTCCAGACACCAGTAAGTGTTCAGATGCTTCCATTTCCCATTGGGTCCAAAAGCTCAGCAAAGAAGGATCAAGAGCAGGGGATCATCCATCCTCTGCCAGCAGCACAGCACCCACAGCCCAGCTGGGATGGGCTGCAGGCACTGGTGAGGGCCTCACCTTGAGGCTTAAAATAAGGAATTTCCTTTGACAAGAGTAGCTATGGTGTGGCCCTTATCCTCTCAAAAACACAACAACCACCAGTGTCCCAGCAACAGAATAAAAGCACCACAAACAGCACCACTATCTCATCTGAACAAGCACCATAACATAAGTACCCAGTTGTTTTATGCTAATATCAGGCTGTGTTCTGAATGGCTCTTTTGTGCTGTCACAGAGCCAGCCACATCATTTAACCACCTAAATGTGATGATAAGAAAGTAAAATATCAGGAGGAAAGGAGGAGTGAGGTGTGGGGACAAGGAAGTCACACAGAAATGCCCAAGCACCATTTCAGCTCCTGCCACTGAGCCAGCCACCAGCACTGGAGAAAAGGAACAAATTGGGGGCACAGACTGGTGTAGGTGCCACCCTGAGACCCAGGGGCTTCTCAGGGCTTGAGGGGCACATGGACCTCTGCAGGTCCATAAAAACAGCATGGATTGGGGAAAACTGCAAGCCAGAATTGGAAGATGTGGCCACAGAGGCCAGTCTGGCCTCCAGGAGAGGAAAGGAACTCTCCAGAGCTGATCTGGATCTCACCTGTCAGCAGCTCTGTGCCTACAAAAGCTGGCTCTGAACTGGGCCCTTGTCTAAGGAGTATCCTTAGGCAGGATGAATCCAATCTGGATGTGTCTCCATTGCTGACAGAGGAGAAGGCTGGTCTGGACTGGTCCTGTCACTCCAGTTTGGTACAGGAATTCTCACCTTTGTGTGTGGCAGTGGTGAACCATTTCCAGCAGCCCAGCCCTGCACAGGGACTCAGCAGCTGCTTCAGGCTCTGCTGGGTTTGTTTCTCCCCCCACATTTGGTTCTCAGGCCTGTCAGTGAGTGCAGGGAGGGGTGATGAACAGAGGGGACACAGGGGTGATGCACAGAGGGGACAAACAATGACATTCCTCAGCTTTTGGTGCTCCACAGCAGCTGCTGCTCTCAGCAAGGTCAGCGAGAGGGTTTTCACACCTCCAGAAGGTGAAACATTCTGAAGGAGGTTCAGCCCCACTCAGGAGCTCCAGCTGCAGAAATGAAGATCTACTGATGCTGATTGGTGCCTTAATCTCATCCAGAACTAGACTGGATTCCCAAACTGCACACTTCCCAGAGCTGGGACACACTGGAATTACTACTAAATACAACCCTCTGTACAAACTGCTTGGGAATCATCTTACTAAGGACTTTTCCTGTGTAAATGGCTCAATACTTTTCTTCCAGCTGCATTAGAGTCCTTTGCTGTACTCATGCCTATCTTCCCACCCTGCCCACACATACACACCAAGTGCCAAAACTACAGCACAAGCCCAAAACCAGCAAAAACAGGATTAGCAACATCCTCTGAGAGGCAAGAAAGTGTTAAACTCTGTTCCCAGGCCCGACTGGATCAGGTTCCTAATTGCTAACAGCTGCAGGAGAATAAAATCCTGTTACAATCATTGGGAGAGCAGGGAAAAAAATCTACTTGTTGAAAAACTCACCAAGAAATGCAAAAGAGGGCACTTTTCCCCAGTAAAAGCAGCAATACCATGCCTGGAAAGCCAGTCCGTGGCTGCACAGAGGAGCTGCTGGCTGTGACCCAGCGCTGTCCCCAGCACAGGCTCAGCACAGGAGGGAGCTGTTCTGCAGTGATGTGCATGAGGAAGGTGGGACTTGGAGCTCCTCCAGGTACTGTTCTCCCTCCAGAGATCCATTACGGGGGTCTGGCATGTTTGCAAGCCTCTCTAGATCCCAGCTGAATCAGGCATTTGTTTTAACTGGTTTCTTTGCAGATCATTACCCCGGAGTGGGACCTGAGGGTTTGCTGCAGGAATCCCCTTCCAGATGCCCAGAGCCACGCCAAGAAACCCCACAGTCGTGGGCAGGACACAGAGTGTGTCACACACAGACACAGACACAGGACACAGAGTGTGTCACACACAGAGCTCTGTGTGCAACAGGAGGAGCCATCCTGGACCAAAGCATCCAGAGAGGTCCAGGAACAATCAGGAGAACTGGATGGCATCTCCTAGCACTCCGAAAGGAATTCAGAAGCAAAGATAATAATTGAGGCAATATCTGATGCCTGAAGAAATAACAGGCTGGGAAGTGTGATTTCCATTTTTCTGGCCCCAAAACAATGGCAGAGCATTTCTCTTTGCCTCAGAGTTTATCTGAGAGTCCCCAGCTGTCTCTCCCTAGAGCACACGCAGCTCTGGCTTGGACCAAACAGAACCTGGTGATGAAAAATGCTCAGCAGAAAGAATTCTGATCACTTTTTAAAATGTTCTGCTTAGTTTACAATTCAAATACTGGCACAAGACTGAAAAAACAGATCATGGCTGCTGACCAGAGAACATGGCCACCCACTCCAGCAGAACTGCTGGAGGGTGAGAGATGGACCCAGCCAGGCTGCCTGTGCAGGAGCCCTGTGAAAATAAACAAATTTCCCCTGGGCTGAACTCAGAGTTGGTATCTCTCTCCCTGGGTTCAATCAACCAGGCAGCAATGGAGAGGTCTCTACGTGAAACGTGGATGACACCTGGACAAACCAAGTGCCAACAGTGACACTGAAAATCATTGTGTCACAGGAACAGGGGAGCTGGGCAGGGCCAGCAGGATCCTGGCAGGAAGTGCAACAGGAGATTTGGGATTTAGGCACCAACAGAGATGGTCAGAAAGAGGAAAAACCAATTGCAATGTTAGGAGCACAGTGGGGGACCTTGATCAGAAATAGTGACACCATTGAGTGGTGTCCAGAGCAGCAACAAGGCTGGACAGATAAAAGCAACCAGATTTTAGGTGAAAGGGTTGGGTTAATCAAGATACATGTGATAAAGAACAGGGAAATTGAGATAGGAATAGGCTCCAGCATAAGTGAGGTGGCATTAGGAGATCTGTCACAAGAGACAGGAGGGTGGGACTACAAGGACAACATTCAGGAGTGGCACTTGGGGTGGGGACACCACAAAGCTGAGTCTGAGGCAGTGGCAGAAGAATGGGAACATCAAGGCCTGGGTGTACTTGGGAGGAGGGGGATAGGCCTGCCCTGAGGCTGAGGAGGGTTTGAGCCTTGTTTTCCATGTTGTAGCCAAACATCTTAATGGGGTTATGAAGAAAGTGACACCTCACTGCTGCTGGATTTTAGGAGAAAAACAGCACTGAACACTGGGAGGAGCTTCAGCCCGTGGACTCAAACATGAGGCAGTGCCTCACCTACAGCCCAGGGAGAAGCTGCACAAGACCAATAAATCCTCCAGATTTTCCCACTGCCACTCAGCCAGTCCTACAGGAGAGGGGTGTCCTCAGTCTGTGAAACTGCCCAGAGCACTTCTGTCACAAAACCAGACTGGAGGATAAATGAACATGCATTAAGTGTAATTTAATCCATCCAAGTAACAAGGCCAAAATTAGAAACCATTAGAGAGACAAAGCCAAAGATAAGGAAATGCAAATTCACTGCACCACAATGGTGGGGTTTAGCTCAGTTAAACCAAAACCAAAGCTTCCCCACCAAGCCAGGGCACAGGAACTCTGTGCTCATCTCAACCAAGGAACCTGGAAGCTTCCAGGAACTTCCAACCACCCAGCTCAGGACATGGCCATTCCCCAGGAACCCCCACCCAGCAGCAGAGGCAGGGAAGCCTCCAGCAGACCCTCCAAAATACACATCCCCTCACTGCAGAGACTCCAGTTCCCAGCTCTGGGCTCCAGTGCCACTGTTTCTGTAGGACAGAAGTGGCAGGAAAACAAGATTGTGCACAAACCAGCAGTTCCAAGTACCTCCCTTCTCCCTGCCCAAGCAGCACTGTCCTCCACTGTCCCTTTCCAGAGCTTCCTTCCCACCCTGACAGGCCCAAAGAGCACTCAGCACACTGACATTTTCACTGTTCCTAAACACTGGCATCTCTCTCCAGCTTTTTTCATTTTTTTTTTAACAATCCTTAAAATACATCAACTACAAGTCAGCAATAGTTCTCTCAAGACCTCCAATCCTCCACTGCAGTCTCACATAGCAACCATCCCCACGACATGTTAACCACAGAGATGACAGATGGGGTATTAAGAGCACTCAATCTAAACCACCTTCCTCCCTCCCTGCTCTCAGGGGGCTCCCCCATAACCTTTCACTTAACTGTGCTCAAACTTGCACTCAGGAGGAGATCAGGTTGCTGAGCTGCAGAATTATTTGGGCTGGAGGAGATCCCCAGGAGAGCATCTGATCCCACCTCCTACTCCTGCAGGGTTAGCACCAATTTCAGAGCAGGGCTTTGGGGCTTTGTCCAGCTGTGCCTTAAAAACCCCCGAGGATGGAGGCTCCCCCCACCTCTCTGGACAACCTCTCCCACTGCTCAGCTCTCTGAAGAAGGAAAAGTTTATCCCTCCATCACCAGGCAGAAACTGCTGTTATCTCATCTGACAATCACTGTCACTCCTCCTGCTATGCCCCTTTTTGATAATCTGCTCTTGGCTATTCCAGAGCCTCCTCTGGTCCCAGCTAACCCACCCTGACTCCATCAGTGTGCTCAGGGAAGCCAGCATTCAGATTAATTTACTCAATATTTTCTCCCCAGTTTATCCCTGGTGATACAGAGGCTCCCTCCAGGCAGTGAGACAGCTCCAGTCAGATTTTGCCATGACTCCCACTGGCTGGTTCACAGGGAATTTAGGGAATAACTGGGTCTGTCCCACAGTGATGTCAGAGCGTGGCAGCTCCTCAGCCCTCTGCCTACAGGGAGCAGGGATCACATTCCCACTGGAGATCTATTTTTGAGGGGTATCAGGTGGCACTTTCTAAATCAGCCTGTTCACCACGGGGCTGAGCAGGGGCAGGGACACCAGGACTGCCACCCTGGCACGGGCAGGGACTGGGGAAAGGCTCAGAGGCCACCACAGCAGCTCAGGTGGGCATTTCTCAGCTCAGAGCCCACCACAGCAGCTCAGGTGGGAGTTTCTCAGCTCAGAGCCCACCACAGCAGCTCAGGTGGGAGTTTCTCAGCTCAGAGCCCAGCAGCAGTGCTGGGGCAGGCAGGAAAGCACGGAGGACATGGCAGGGATCAGCTCCTGCCCAGCTCCCAAAGCAAAGCTTCTTCTCTCTCCTGGGAGCAGCAGCCCTTGGTCGATGGCAGGGCTGCATCCCTCAGAATCCAGGTACATGATGATGTCAATGCAGCTACTTTTGGCAACCAGTGCTGCAATCTCATTAAACCCACAATTTGAGGGTTTTTTTTGGACATGATCTGCTTCCCATCAGAGCACAGGGATCGCTGAGAGCTCCTTCTTTATTGTGACAGAGGTTGGTCTCCACTGCCCGCTGGTTACCTGCTCTCTTCTCCATTTTAAAACACTGCTACAACATTTGTTTTCCCAAACTTCTGGAACTCCTTTGGTCTTCCCAGATTTATTACAAATTGGCAGCCAGGATTCAGAAAGCTGCTTTGCCAATTTGTTTTAAACAAACAGGTTCCAGTGTTGCTCAAGTTCCAAAAGTCTTTGAAATGTTATCTTGGGTTTAACACCCTCCCTGGTTACCAGTGCAACCAAGGTATTCTGAGAGAGTATCATCCAGCTTCTGCACAAAAATGGGAAAGAAATGTTTTACTTCTCTGCATTGTTATCAGCAATCAGCAAACCTTTCCCAACAATATAAGCACCACTGATGAAATTTATTTTGTTTTACAGATATTAAAATAGTCCTCACTGCCCCATGATATATTTGCTGTGCTTTTCCAGTTATCTTTAGCTTTCCTTATCAACTGCCTACCTTCAAAAATACCGACTTTACAGTCATAGATCCTTATCTACAGCCTTTGTTTTGCAAATTGCTCATAGTTGAGCCTATTTAAAAGTTCAAACATGATTACTGGGGCAAGTTCTGAGAAGAGAAGAAAACCTTTGCATGGAGCTGCACATAGTACCTGAGAACTGCTGATTTTTGCAATAGTGGAAGCCAAACTCCACGAGACAGTTCAGTGAAAACCAAACCAGAAACAGGATTTGGGAACATCTAATTGAGCTGCTCATCTAAGTCTCCCTCAAACCACCACAAATCCTGATATTAGCAAAAGCTACATTTTATGAGTTTTGCAATTTCTCTTATATTTGTAAAAATAAAACTCAGAGCACCTGTAGCTGGCCAAGAGCCCTTCCCTTTTGCTTGAGGAGCACTATGGGCTCTGCTCCAGTGGCACCAAAAATGTTAATAAAAATGAAGAGCCATGCCCTACGGCCACAGGAAGATTCCAGACTGGAAGAAGCTTTTCCAATATCAGAAAGAAGCATAACTGATCATCCTTCCCTGCATTCCACGGATTGCAGGGACTCCAAACACCAAAATGCAGTGAGTGGGAAGAGCTCCAGCCCTCCCACAGCACCCCAGGAGCCAGAGGGGACAGCCCAGGCTGTGACCTCCGTGGGTCCCGTTTCTCCAGGGCTGAGCTCAACCTCCAGCCACGGCAGCCAAGCCTGGGTACACACAGCTGTTGCATTTGGCTTGAGCAAACTTTGTTTATGACCCAAAATGGTTTAAAAGTTTAATTTATGAAGTGCCTGGCAGAGATGGGAGCAGTGAGTGGCAACACTCACACATCACCTGGAAAACAGCACCGAGCCTGGAGACCCCAGCGAGGATTTCCAGGCAGGTCCAACCCTGTTCCACTGGGTTTACTATTTACTAGTACAGCTCTGCAAGATAAAATTTAACTCCCCATGCACAGAGGTGAAGTTGCCATTAATTAAATATTCCAGCAAAATACCTACCATGACTAGAGACAGCTCAGAAAAAATCTTTGCTAACCAAATGTATTTCAAGCAATCAAAGCAAATGTTCTGCTTATAAACAAAGAAAAAGCCAAGAACACAGAAAAAAGCTCAAGCAGTATTTTACAGCTTGGGCAAGGCAGAATAACCAATTCTGATTAAATTTTCTGGAGACAGCAAAAAACAGAAGCCCACAGAGATGTAATAAGATTTAGCAATTACACATAAGGCAGGTAGCAGTAGGAAAATCATGGTATTGTTTGAGGCAAAGGCAAGAGAAACAGGAGAGATGGGAATGGAAAAAAACATGTAAAACAATGATGCCTAAACCAAAAAAAAAAGGACCCCATTTACCTCTTTTCCATATTGAAAATGAACTGAAATTAAAGAACAACAAATTAAAACAGAGGAAATGAAATTCCACAGCATACCATGTGCATTGAGCCTCTGGGACATATTGCCACAGAGCAATGTGGGAGTAATTCAATAAAATATTGGAAGTAGATCTCCATAATAAGAACATCTGCGATTCCATTAACAGAGTACAAGAGAGCACACTGGAGATAAATTTTCCTCTAGCCAGGCATAAGCAAACCAGTAACTAAGGAGCAGAAAGCTCCTGCACAGGCAGGTTATTCCCAGCTGCCTGCACTTTCCTGTGCCTGTGATAAGATGGGTGCCTGAGTAGGTGGGCTGTGATCCCAGCCAGTTTGGCAAGCTCTGTCTCTATGGATGGAGATCACATTTCAGTTTTCAGCAGCTTATTGTGCAGCTTCTCAAACAGAGAAACAACACTACCCACCTTTTTTTTCCCCTCCTTTTTTTTTTTTAAGAGATTACCCTCTGTGACACAAAAAGAGCAGATGAAATTTCAGCCAAACCTATTAAAGAAATACCTGTGGAGCAGTGAGCGACCCTGGAACACTCTTGGTGGAAACACAACTATTTTGGAAAGTTCTCAGCACCTGAAAAAATGGGTTTACTGAGGAAATCAGTAAGATTTTATCTGGAGGGGCTGCTACAGGAGAGCCCCATGGTTAACCCTAACAATGAAGATTCTCAGGAGCACCCTCCTGCATATTCATAGTCCCATGTTTCAGGGTAAATGGGAGCCTGAGAAAGTTAAACAGTGACCAAAATTGAAGGAGGTGCCTCAGGAGGGAACAGGGTCTGCCTCTCCTGGGGAGAAGAGGTGAGTGAACACAGCAGTGCTCACATGTGGGGCAGGAGCTGCTGGGCTCAGGGGACAGCAGCATTCCCTCCCTTCCCCACTGTGCACAAGAACTTGCTGCCAGCTCCAGTTTTTGCACATCTGGCCCAGCCTCAGCCCTGGCACATTGCTCAGAGCTCACTCAGAGCTCACACACTGCACACACTCCCCCAGAGCCCCCAAAACCACCTCTGCCCAGAGCCCCCAGCCAGCATCACCACTGTGCCCACACAACGCCCTGCCCATCCCAGAGGTGCCAGGCACACATCCCTGAGGGGACACCACGATCTGGGAACCCTCCCAGAGCTGTGGGAGGGAAAGCAGAGTGCAAAGAGCCACCCTGCCCCACCAGCCCAGGCAGAAAAGGCTTCAGCTCCCAGCACTGCCCCCTCCACAAACCCCTGCACCACTGCCAGGAAGGCTCCAAAGGCTTCATCCAGGGACACAACCAGGAGGGGGAAGGGACTGAGCTGACCCAGCTGAGAGCCAGGTTGAGCTGGAAGGACCCTACCTGCCTCTGCCAGGGCCTGCTGAGCACAGGGAACAACTGCAGGGTCTCTCTGGAGCTGCACAGGTTGAGCCAGGCTGCAGTTTCGACATTCCTTGCAACTTTCCACCAGCACACACATGATATGTTCAAACTTGAGTAACTCCTCCCTCCTCCCTCCCTCGGCACACAGACAGGCCCAGGAGATGGCCCTGCCTCTATCATCGCAGTTCCTATAGCAACTCCTGACCCAGCAGATGGAAACAGAGCTCTCCTCTAGGCAAATCTGCCTTCTTGGATTCCTCTGCTCTTCCCTGCTGTTGGCCCCTCCTTGCTCCAGTGCTCTCCCTGGGGGCTGCTCCGCTGGCACCTGGCCCAGACTTTGCCTGGAGGAGGGCCAAGCTTTGAATTCATTTAGTAAAACCACAACATAAAGCAGCTCTCCTGCTCAGGAAGCAGGGCCCGTGTAGTCCCAGGGGCAGGCCAGGCACCGAGAGCCAGCCTGCACCTCCTGCTCCCCGCCGCAGGGTCCCGCAGGAGCACCATCCTCACCATCCTCACCCTCCCTTACCTCCCCAGCCCATGCCAGCCCTGAGGAAAGGTAAAAAGCCACAGAACCAGGCATTTATTAGAAAATCCAGCCAGCAGAATCATTATAACCCTGGGCACTTCTCAGATATTCGGTGCTTCCCAAGTTTCCTGGAAGAGGGAGAGCCCAGCTGTGGCTCCGTGTCCATCCCAGCAGCTTCACCCCAGTGCTGCCCCCACGGCACGGGGGTCACCAGGGCAGCTGGCTGAGAACAGCACACCACATTCAGAGCCTTTTCTCCAAAAATACAGAAACTGAGGGAAAATAAAAACTCCAACCAGGCTGTGGCATTTCAGAGGAGATAATTACCATGGGTGACAGTGGGAATGTCAGGAGCAGGTGGCTCTGTGGTGACAGGACAAGCAGGACACACTGAGCTGGTCACAGCTGTGACACTGTGAGACCACCCAAACACACCACAGGGGCACCAAACTGCTCTGGGGCTGCACAGCCCTGCAAAGCCCTTCCACCCCCAGCACCCACTGCCATCCCTGCCCACGTGGGCTGTACTGGAGCCCTGGAGGGCACAGCAGGATGGGGCTCATGGGCATGAGGAGGGCACTGGAACAGGTGGGGGTCATGTGAATGAGGAGGGCACTGGAACAGGATGGGGCTCATGTGGATGAGGAGGGCACTGGAACAGGATGGGGCTCATGTGGATGAGGAGGGCACTGGAACAGGATGGGGCTCATGGGCATGAGGAGGGCACTGGGGCTTGAGGGAACCTCTGAGGGCACTGGGAATCAACCCCAGCAGGAGCCACGGCAGCACAGGGAGACAGGAGAGCAGGAGGAATGTGCTGACCCTGCCTGCTGGGAAATGCAGGTGCCAGCCTGCAAGGGAGCTGCTCAGCAAGGGGAGGGCTGCAATACCTCACTCACACACCTGGCAGGGGCAGGACTGCTCCAGGACCAGCAGAGCAGGGCTGGGACAGCACAGCCAGCGTGGGAAGTGATGCCAGCACTGTACAGGACTCACAGGGACTCCACAGCAGGAGGGTGAGGAGGGGACAGCAGCCATTCAGCCCATCCTGCAGAACCCCACAGGCTACACCAGCTTCCAGCAGGAATCCCAGCAAAGCCTCAGCAGAAGCAGCAGGTATTTGGGGTATCCCAAAGGAAAAAAGGAAGCAGACATGAAGCACACTGTGCCCATACTAAATCCCAACTGGAAAATACAGTTGTGAGCTGCAAGATGCAGTCAGATGCCACCTTGCTCCCATTCCCTCCCTGCCCCATCCCAGCCACACAATTCACCTCTGGTTTGAGAACAGAAAACTGTTTTCTTTTTCCCTCCATGGTATTTTTTCCATGCATCAGGGAGTTAATCAGCACAGAGGGATGGGATTGTCCCTAAGGCTCGTAGACGGCTGGGACATGACCAGCAGTAGGGTGGACATGGGAAGACATCAGGTCCCTTTCTGCCTGCTCCAGAAGGGTGTTACTCATTCTGATAATGCCCTGCCAAGGCACTTTTCTCCCAAAACAAGGATGCCTGCCCTGAGAACATAATGGTACAAGCAACAAGCTGGATACAGGCCCCTGGGGTAAACTGGGACCAAACAATTCCCTTTGCAAGATACATGGCAGAGTGTGGCAGCAGGAAATGCTGCACATCCAGGGACAGGGAGTCCAGGAGTGGCATCAATAAAAGCATCAAAGCAGATGCAGATCACACAAACAACATCAAGGGTCTCGAAAAAGCTCCTGACTTCCCTGTGGTGTTGGGAAGAGCACTGGCTCAACTCACAAACAGATCTGAGGAGCTCCTTTCCCTGGGGAAGGACATTGCTGTGGAGGCACAAAACACTGCAGGAAAAGTGCTGACCTTGCAGACTCACTTGAGCAGTTCAGCACAGAAAAAGGCTCTCTGCTGGATGCCCTCTGAGATGTAACTTGATCCCACAGTACACATCTACTAATCAATAGAGGGATAAAACAAAGCAGAAAACAGTCCTTTTTTTTTTACTGGAATGAGCCCAAATATGCACAATAACAGATCCCACTCAGAGCTATTGCAAACTCAAGTACTTGGGAGAGTTTTGCATCTCACATCGCAGAGGGAGCATACTTCTGCAATAGCATCATTGCTTCTCAAATTGGTATTTGAGAGACTTCCTAATGACCTCATAGCAGCACATGTGACCACTAAGTCATCTTCTCAAAGGACCAGGAATAACATCAACAGACCCTGTTTTGGTTGTGCACAGGACAGCTCTCCTCAGCACAAGCTGGTTCCTCACCAGGGAGCAGAAAGGAGCAGGCTGGGGCCAGAGATTGGCTCTGGCATCCTGATTGTTCCTCCAACAGATTCTGCTTGGCCTTGGAAAAGATCCATCCAATTAACAGAAGAAGACCCATTAGCACATGCTGAATTCCACATACAAATTTAGACACAAAAGCTTGTTTATCCCAATGCAGGCCAAAATCGTTGGGTTTAAGGCGTCTATACAATCATGTGAATCCCAGAAGTATTCCAAATGCATTCCAGGAGATAAGAGGTGAACTCACAAAACACAAAATAATGATTTGCAAGGGTTTCCAATTTTTTTTTTCTCCCAGTGCTTAAAAATAATCCACTATGCTGAGCAGCAGAGCAGGAATCAGGAATTTGTGGGTGATGAACTGGTGAGCTGATCACACTGGGATGGGGAAGTTGCCTTTTGCTGACCCCAAGCCACCCCCAGGCAGGTGGCACTGGGAGAAATAAATGAGTGGACCTGTGATTATGTTAACACTGGGGTGAAGGCAGCTACACAAACAGCTCAAGACAGACTGATGGCCTTGAACACCTGAGGAGATCCATCCTCTGTACCCAGCACAAGGCTCCTGCAGAGGAAAAGGGACAAAATCCCACTGTGGAAAGGTGAGGACACCTGCACCACACAATTTCCCCAGTTACCAACAGTGATACAGGAACACACATCCAAGCAGGAATGAGGAACACCATGAAACAGCACCCAAGAGCTTCTTCTGCCAGGTCTCTCCTTCTGCAGCAGCACAGGAGGTGCACAAAACCTCCTGTCCCACCCCAGGCTCTGCTCCATGGGCCTTGCACTCCCTGCTCCCATCCAGCCATGGCAGGACCTGTGCCTGCCTTATCCCAGGAGGGCTCCAGCAGGAGCTGGGGATCCGTGAGCACCAACACCTCCTGTCACACAGGACCAGGACATCACCTGAGTGGCCTTGGGCTAAACACAGACAGTTGAGGAACACAGGACAGCCCACTATGGAGGCTGGACCTGCACAATGTTAAAGCTTTTTATTCTTTCAGTGAGAGGTGGTGAAAGCCAGCTCTGCCTTCACCTTTCCAGGAACTTTTGATGGAACACAGAAGGCTGCTGCAAAAGTGCTCTGTTTACACCCTGCAGCCCTGCCCTGTCTTTACCCAGTGTGAATGTGTTCACTCCCACTGCCCCATGAAACATCTGCTCAGCCCAGCTGTGCTGGAGTCACCCCTCCACTGCAAAGAAATGCACTTCCAGCCATAAACCTGGGCAAAGAGGGAAGTGGGACAGAGCTGGGCATGATGAGGAGGGCAAGTTTGAGACGTGGCACCTTCCAAGAAACATTGACAAACCATCTCCACACACCAGGTGCTGCCTAGAGCTGCTCTGCAGGGTAACAGAAGGCTCAGAGCTGACAAGACAGAGCATGTGGTGACATTACAGACACCTGGTGTGGGACACACCCTTCCTAAGGGGTGCCAAACAAGGGCTGCAAGGGGAGCAGTTACCATCCACCACACTCCCCCCACCCCGTGCCAAGGAAGCTTTTCCTGCTCTGAAGGGAGATGATCAGAGTCCTCCAGAGGGCAGGAAGCAGAGCAGAACTTCTTTGCCTCTCAGTCCCTTCCCAGATCAGCAGGACAAGCTGTGGCCCAGCCATGGCACAGGTCCATCCCCATGTCCCCAGCTGATGCAGCTCTGCAGCTGTGCCAGGCTCCTGTTCCTGGGCACACAGGCAAAGCCCTGTCCTGCTGGGACATGGCAGCAGAGCCTCAGCACCCCCTGCCACCACAGCTCCCCCTCCCACGAGTCAGAATGGCAATGGAGGAACAACAACTCTTCCCCAGCTCCAAAAACCCCTCCCAGAGCTTTAAACATTACCAGGAAAGCTCCAAACAGGAGCAGCCACCAATTTTCTCTCTGTTCAAACAGGGTCCCCCCCATGGGCTGTCTCAAAGGTGAGGGTAGCAGGGTGACCCCGGGTCAGCAGCAGGGCAGTGAGCCCAGCCCAGCCTCAGTTGCTGCGATGACAAAGGCCAGAGAACGTGTCACCCACGAGGGCTGAGCCGCTGCACAGAGCAGGGCTCTGCAAGGACGCTCCTGGAAACACTCCCTGGCCATCCCTGCTGACACAGCCACGAGAAGGGGCAGAGAAAACCATTCCCTGCAAACAGACATCCCTCCCTGTCCCTGGACACCAGGACCAGCCCAAGCAAGACATCTCCAGCCCTGCTCTTGTCTGCGTGTTGAGCCAAAACCCCTCTGGCTGCAGAGGAGGATTCACTGCCACAGAGAGGAAGGGCTCAGCTGCCACAGGGCAGCTCTGCTCTGGGGTTTGACCCCTAATCTCTGGAAGCAGTCAGTACATTCAGCAGGCACAGGGCCTCTTTCAAAACTGCCCTTTCTGCTTGAAGCACTAGGTACTATCTAGCATCCTGAGCATTATCCTTCACATGTTCCTCCCCACCACGGCAGCAGGCAGCTCTTTCTGCCCATCATCCCTGTCAGGAGTTTGGATCAAAGAGATGGTGTAAGGTGTTCTGACAGGCAGAGCTACACAGGTCCTGGGACTGCTGGGGACAGAGTCCTGCTGTTTCTCTTACAGTGATATTTCCCCACATCTCTTCCTCTCTCCCAGAAGTTTCCCAGATAAATCTACATTGGCATATCACATCTCAAACCTACAAGCTGTGGGGATCTGAGGAGACCAATGTCTGAGTAGAGATTCCACATCCAGCTCAGAGAGAAGCTAATCAGCATCCTTCACTGGAGATTTTATTGCAGACACATGGAAAACAACAGCAGAAAGACCAAAGCAAACAGTAAGCACTGGCTGCAAGCTTCATCAAGGAGGAACAGCACGAGGGAAGGGAGATTCAGCACCAGCCTTGTGATTTTCCCAGCAGGGAACACCAACCCAACTGAACCATGGAATGGGCAGAGCTCAGCTTGTGGCAGCAATGCCACTACAGCTCCTCCCCTGCAGCACACAAAGACCTCTGCAGAAATAAGTGGTGCATGGAAGAGCTGGTGGTAACAAAAGAGCTGTCAGCCCATGTCAGCCTGACACTGATGCCCCTGAAGCCCTTTACAGCTGCTGCTCCAGGACCCTCTGGCCATACAACCTCAGACCTGACCTCTGCACTTTGGACTGCAGTGAGCACATGGAGAGCAGCTGACAAGAGTGATCCCCACATTTCTGTGATTCCTCAGCAAGGACCCTCATCTTCAAATAACCAGAGCATGCAGAAGCCCATGCTCCCAGTCCTCTTGGCTGCCCTTTCTGGCATGGAAACAAAAGGCAGGAGCAGTTCAGATGTGCAGGATACCAAAGGGCCCCTCTGCAAGTGAGAATTGTAACCCACCCAAGGACACTGCTGCTCACTCCACAACACCAGATCCACCCTACACAGGGAATGGTTTGCACTTTAACAGGAGCACAACACGAATCTCCAGAGCAGATGGCAGTGCCAAGATCAGACCACAGGAGCTCTCCTTTTCAGTGCCCATGAAGCATTCACATAATTCCTGTTGCACGAGGGGATGCACAGTGCAGGTATCCAGAGCTGAGTCTGGCAAAGAGGCCTTGGCTAGGGCAGCTTCCACCTCCTCAGCAGCTCTTTCCATCTCAGCAATTTCCCTTCTAAGCAAGGCTTCCTGGCCAGAGCAAGCACGAGGGGTGTTGCAATCCACAGCTCTGTCTGAAGAAATCCAGCCCAGCCCAGACACAGCAGCAGGCCTCTGGTCTGGGCTGACCACGTGCCCTCCCTGGACACCCACTGTGCCCAGGAGCTCGTGGCATGTCAGAAAGCAAATTAACTCCTCAGATGTAGATTTCTGTTCCCTTTAACACCAGGACCATGATGGGTAACTCAGCTGTGCACACACTCACCTCATGGGAGTTTGTCTGAAATAAATGCAGCAGACTCTGGGGAAAAGCCTCTCCCTCCCTGGCAAGGGGCTGAGGAGGGTGGATAAAAGGCAGCTCTGTGCCTTGTGCATGTGTGGCCTCATCTGGGCAGCATCACCACACTCGGCCTTGGGGCAAAGGATGCTCTGGGGTGCTCATCCTGTGCCTCCTGACAAACATAATTCCAATGGGAAAACACCCATGAGCTCATGGCAGCAACAGGACATGTCCTACAGGCACTGTTCCACCTGCAATCCCCCTGCAGGCACAGGAAAACCACCTCACAGGATCCCTGCCTTTTCCTGCAGAAACAGCACAAGGGCCTGCTCATGTTTCCCGTGTTAGCACAGAAAGGACAGGAGGGTTTGGATCCATTACACATTACATTAACCCTACTGGGACATTTCCCACAGCTCACTTAAATGTTTGCAAACCTGCAGGATGAGGTCATTCCAACCTAAATGCCTAACACACTTTCCAAGGTGGCTCACTAGGTATCATTTCCAAGCAAAAGCAAACAAAGCTGATCTGGTGTGATACCCTGCTCCATCCCCAGCAGGTTCAAGACTTGGCCAGACAAAGCCATGGCTGAGCTGATCACTCAGATGCTGGAGACAGTTCTACTTCAAGCAGGAGGTCAGGCCAGAGATCTCCAGATACCCTTTCAACCAGTGCTGCCATCCTTGTGTGGCAGCAAATGAGAAGAGGCAGAGTAATTACTGCCAACAAGAAATGCTTGCGCCGAGTTGGTCTGGAGAGATCCTTCCAGATAATTTTAAAAGCTTGGATAGCAGAGACCTCAGCACTGACACAATGAGGGCTAATTCTGTACTGGCAGGAGTACTGGGGTGCCAGGATCTGAGCCTTGATGTATTGCATGGGTCTCACACAGGGTCAGCACACTGCGTCACACTGCCCCTGCTCAAATTAACACCCACCACAAGAGATTCCTTTTTGGCAATTTAACCTCAGCCATGCAGTCAAATACAATAGCCTGCAATAATCCAAGACTACAGGTTAAAAGCCAGACAGCCAATAGTTCTCAAGACATTAGAAACAACTAGAAAATTCATTTCCCACTTTAAGGCTTTACTCTAGGGAGGTCTCAACAGTACTGCTGCTATTTGGTGTCCTTCCAGTGCTGGGAGAAGGCCAAAAAATGCTGTAGCAGAGACTGAACCACACTGATCAGTGGTGGGTTCAGTCCTTGGGAAGAAGGCAGTGTCTGCATGAGGTGCTGCCTGGAGGGTGATGGGGAAGCAGCTGCTGAGATGAAAGAGGATTGCTGGTCACCTGAGGAACTGCAGTCAGTGCTGTTCCTTCCTGATGTCCACCCATGGTATCCACACATGCCACTGGCCAGCAGAGCTCATTTTCTCAGAGTAAAGCCCTGTCCAGGTTGCCCCAAAACATAAAAGAAATACAAGACTGCTGCTAGCCAAGCTTGCAGATGGAAGGCGTCAAATCCACGGAAAGAGGAAGGACACTTTGTGAAGTTATTAGAACAATATCCATCACAACCCAGAGAAAGGCAAAACATACATTTAAAAACAAAGAGTTCACAGGATGAATTCACAGCATTGGGACCCTCATTCAGGGAAAAGCAAGGAGCTCTGTATGACAGCTCTGCTGGTCTGATCCCTTCCCTTCAGCAGCACAGGGGCAGCACCTCAGCCCAAGCAACAACTGGGAACTGGAGCCACATTCCCAGCACCCCAGCTCAGCTCACTACAAATGCAGAAATGAAAGATAAACATTCCTGGAAGATCACATTACCCAGCATGAAGAGATGACAGCTTGTCAGGGGCAGCAGAAACAGGCTGAGCTCAGTGAAAAGCACTCAGCATAGGCTGACATCTTCCTATTGGAGAAGACTGATACTCCAGCTATTTCTGCTACAGTATTTATTTTTTTTTACCTTTTGACAGGCAGAAACAAACAAGCACAAGTGAAATAACATAACAGTAATCAAGATGGACAACAAAACCCAATGCTTGGCTGGTTTAGCTCTCCATGGGAGGGTAACACAAATGACGGACACCACAACCCAATGACAAATACAACAAAAACATGCCCAGACTCTCATTCCTCAAGCAAAAAGAAAAGCTGCAATGGCAGTGTGCTCTGCAGGCTCCATCTCTGTATTTGCTCGTTCTTGAGCAGCTCTTTGTTACTGATGGGTGGGACGTTTTAACACCTTAAATGCTATTCCCAGAGAAACTGAACTGACCCCTCATTTTCACAGCACAAACTCATCTGGTTGGAAGAAAATACCCCGCCCTATTGCTCTGGCCTCCAAACTGCAGCTGGCAGCCTCAGGACAGTCCCGGGGAAGGAACACAAGTGTTTATTCTGTTTGTGTGTCCCTCCTCCTCCCCGGGGCACAGGGAGCCCATCATGTCTGTGCCATGTCCTGACAGGAGCTGACTCGTTTCAGGTTCATTACCCATCCCAGCTCTGCACTGCAGAGCTCTGCAGACAGATTCAGGCACAGCACCCAAACACCACGAAAGAAAAGTCAGCTCAGGTCAGGAGAGCATCATCCATGCTGGGAGCACTTCCAAGCAAACACCCAAAGCTGCCGCATTAGGAGAAGACAGGCCCCAAATCCAAATTTTGGAATGACTCCACCCAGTTTAATGCCTTGGTCATGCATTCTGCAAGCATTAGCTCTGAGTGGGCTGGGGTTCTGACAGCTCCACACTCACAGCCTCATGGACAAAACAAGGTTTAGGCAGATCTGAACTCTGAGATTTTGCACATTTCAGAGTGCAGATCATCACCTCCCACCTCCCCTGCCAGGTCTGGGATGACCTTCAGCCAGGCTCCAGGGGGACAGACCCAGCAGGATCCCATCCAGGAGGAGAGAAAAGGGTAAAATGACTACAAAAAACATACAACCTCACTGCCATCCCTCAGAGCAACCAGTGTCCCACCAGTCCTTCCCATCAAAAGAGGGAATTATTAGCCAGTAAGAGCATGGAACCAAAGCAACTTGTGTTCACAACTACTTTACCTAAAGAATAAAAGAAGACCACATAAAAAGCAGATATTTAGTGTATGTAGTACTTGCATTAGTACACACTCTCAAAGAAGCCAGATGAAGTTTGATAACCTACACACAGGAGTTTTCCAGTTTCATGTGCTTGACTTTCCACCTGTGTGAAATTAAACATTGGAAGAAGTTTCTGATAAACTCCCATGGAACAAACATCCTTGGGTGACAGGGAAAAATAATACCCTGTGCTGATCTGTAAATTCTGCTTTCAATGATTTGTTTCAAAAAGCTCACAGGAGTGACCAAGAGGAGACTACAGGCAGAACATGGCTATGGAGAAGTAAGAGATTTTAACACATCTTGCTTTATGCATTCCTGTCTTCAAGTTGCATAAAACGCTGATAGATTTAAAGTTTGGGATTTGAAACTTTCCCCTCCCAGTCTGACTCCATTGTTGATGTTTTTTTAAAGAGAGATTGGGATCAAGTGGCTCTTTGGCTCCTGTTTCAGCAGCCAATAAAAGCTCCACCCATCCCCAATTCATTTCTGTATAATTAATGCCTTTGTGATTGGCAAGAAGTGATTTTAGGCACAGAGAGGCTCTGGCATCCAAAGATGCCTTCCTACCTTGCCCATGAGAACAGGTTGTACTTTAAAGCTGCTGGCAACAAAAGCTCCCCATGCTGGGAACAGCACCCAACATCACCTCAGAACAGCTTTGCTTAATTTTCAATACTCTCAAATGATGGCTGTGATTATTTTGGAAGAGTAACCCAATTGCCAAGAGTTTGGAAGAGTAACCCAATCAAGAGAAATGGCAACCAGCATCCCCCTTCTAAAAGTGAGACCAGAGCTTGCTGGGATCCTCTGCAGCACAACATTACCACCAAGCCTCCCCTGTTCAGAATGTTCTCATGCATTAACAGAAAAAACACCATCAATCCTACATAAATTCCTTTGCTGAAGCCAGCAGCAAAACGTCTGTGGAATTAAGGCAGATGAGAGCCTTCCCTGGCTTGGGCTTATCCCAACCCCACACACACTAAAGAGAGAAACAGAGCTCAGGAAAGATGAAATACTTCCTTGCCATCATCTCCTGTGGCTGTCCAAGGGACAAGCCCAGCACTCAGGAGCATCCCTGGGTCTCCTGTGTGCTCAGAAGGTCCTGCTGAGCACCCAGGCACCCTGGGCTCACCCTGGGGCAGCTCTGGGCTCTGTGTGTGCCATGGGGACACCAGAGTGGGACTCGCGTGTTAAAACTTCCTGGCTCACCAGCCCAAGCTCAGATTCTTTCTCTGCAAAACACACTGCATGATCTCATCTGCAAGCAATCAGCCTGAGAAATCAGCTTGTTAAAGGAAGCTTCTAGGAAAGGAGAGAAGTCTCTGGAGGATTTGGGGGCCTATATAATTTTAACCATTTTGTTAAACCCCAGCTGCTCTTCTCCCCATTGGGGTCACACAACCAAGAAACCATTTCTCCTCCCACACAACTCCAGACAGGACAGTTTGCCAACACCTAACTGCAGCATCCTATTTGTGTTCTCCATAGCCTGAAAACACATTTTCAAGCAAAACTCATCTCAAGCAGGCACTGAAAGAGTGCTAGGTCAAACTCAGAGCTGCAAGCTGAGCAGCATCCAGAAAAGCAATTCATTAAACATGCAACAGCGATCATCTCTATGTCTAAACCAGAATATTCTCTGAATTTCTGGATGTGTGTTTCAGCATTTCCTCACAATTCTCACAGGGACCCAAGACATGCACCAGAAGACAGGAATAACCAGTACAGTGGCAGCTCTGCAGAGGAGTAAGGAACAAGCAAAAAACTCCCTGGAATGCCAGCTTTGTCCTGAGATTGCTCAAAGTGATGTAACAGAGTTTTACCTGAATTTCTGGAGATGCTGCAGGAGCCCTACATCCTCCCTGTGCTACAACATGCCCAGAAGGCAACACTTTTTCTAACTTCCCAGTGAAAACCCTGAGGAGTGAGCCCTGCAGAGTGCAGGGCATAGTGCAGGGTTTGATCCAGGCTGCACTCCCAGCCTGGCTCCAGGGCAGTGTGGGGAGCAGAACGAGCAGTGCTGAGCCCTGTGCTCACATTTGGTCACATTTGCATCCCTGAGCTCCAGCAGCAGGACCACCCCTCTTGCACTCAGCAGGGAGGGAGGGAAGATCAGAGCAGCATCCTGCCTCCTGCACTTCCTTCCATGCTGTCACACCCTGCCTCAGCTGCTCCCAGCAGCATCTCCCAGGCAACCCCGGCCCAGCTGCCCCTCCTGGCCATTCAAGGGCTTTGAAAGACTTTGCTTAAAATTCTTGCATAGAAATCACTGTTTAATGTTCAGAACACAGGAGGGAGGAGGGGGAAAGCCAGCCTGTCTCTAACAAAGGGGATGTGGAGGACTGAGCCCTTGGATTATTCCAAGTGAAGTGATTATTCACCACTTCCAGCACCTATTTTCAGTTCAATTTGCAGAAATAACTCTTCTGAAACAGAAGGCAACAAGGATCAGGCAACACACATTTATTGTCCTGAGAGCAGAGGAAAAAGTTCATCACATTGGGTTCTCCCTCACTTACAGAAGCTAAGCTTTATATATGTAAAGTAACTTCTTTACAAAAGTTATTTGTAGGAATAAGGATTCCAAACACCTCAGCCCACAGCTATTGAAGCCACTGTGCAAATCAGGGTGAGGGACTTGGCCCTGGACAATGCAGATCACAGTCATGCTGCAACTTTTTTGGTCAATGGTGGCACCTTCTAGCTCCACACTGTGAAGTTCACAGCAATTTGAAATAACTGCCTTGAAAAAGCTTTATGCTTTCTGTGTCTTGAAGAAACACAAAGATCTGACTGCAAACATTCAAGCTAAACAAAAGGTTATGAGGAGGAAAAAAAAAGTCTCCTTTAAAAAGTCTCCTTTTTATTCACCAGCCAAATTCCTAATTTTACCAGATTAAGAGCAGACACCCCCAAACCAATGTCCACTACTAAAACCAAGGTACAAGACAACTGCTCCCAAACTCCTTGAAAACCACAGCTCAGAAAATTCAGAGTATTAATGGAGGGGGATAATACTGAAGGGCTCAGCTGCTGGCTCCTCTGGTGCAGCTTCTCAACCAAATCATGAAAGAAAAAGAAAAAGGAGACTTTCCAGCTCAAGTTCCAAGTCCTTTTTAAAAATCAGTTTATAACCACTAAAATAAACACAGTAAGAACAACTGTGCAGTAACTGGGAACCTGCAAAAACAGCTGCAGTTTAAGAGCAGTTTAGGCAATGTCTGGCAAACACCAGCAGATACCACAGCCCAGGAGGATGGCAGCACACTGAGGAATGAAACAGTGAATTTTATCCACAAGCTCATCAAGGAACTGCCCAAAATTCACCCATGCTGGGCAGAATCACCTATTCTGTGCTACAGTGAGTGTTTGCTTCCTGTTAGAACTGCCTCTCTCCCAAATTCCAATCTCCTCCTGGATGCCCAGGCTTCTCCCCTGCTCTCACCTGCCCGCTGCTGCCTCAGCCCAGCCAGGAGTTTCCCAATGCACCCAACACTTGGGCAGGCACTCTGCTCTCCTATGAGCCTGTCACCCAAAAAACCTTCTGCTGGGGGCCCCAAAAAACCTTCTGCCCTTCTCCAGGGCTCAGACCCCAACTGCACCCAACCTATCAGGAAACCTTGAAGGGAAGGAAGGACAGGAAACCTGGGACAGTCAGACTTCTCCAAGACACCAGGACTTGGATATTTCAGCTACTCTAAGTCACTTTAGGACATCCCCAGGACAGCAGCCACAGCAGATGGTGCAGGACAGCACCAAGCAGCCCCTCTGAAGGAAACCCATCCAGAGCCCTCCTGCCATCTCACCTTTAGGCCCCAGCCAACAGAACTCCCCGGGATTTGGACATTCTGACTTTCTTTAGAACAGAAATCCAATTCTCCACTCGGTGTTATCCGAGGAGCTACCCCAAGCCACATGCTTTGAACATCCTCCTTTGCTGCAAAGCTGACAGTTTTCAATTACAGCCAGTTGGAGTTGTTCTTGGCTCTCTGTCCCTCACCACAGACCTGTGCTCTCCATGGCTGAGCTTCTCAGCCTGCACATAAAGCAAATTCAGGAAAGATGCAACAAATAAAAGTCTTCCTGGACACTGACTGGAAAGACAAAAACTCCTAGGAAAGGCAAGGAGAGAACTCTGGGGGAGGAGGAGATGACCTGGGCCATTTCCAGGGAAGGAAAAGCACAAGGAAGTTGTCACTTCACTCTTGTAAGTTTGAAAGTCTTCAAGTGGGACAAGGGGTAAAGCTTCCAAACTAAAATAGGGGAGATGTAGATTAGATAGGAGGAAGCGGGATTTTTTGAAATGAGCCTGGTGGGGCCCTGGCACAGGGTGGTCAGAGAAGCTGTGGCTGCCCCACCCCTGGAAGTGTCCAAGGCCAGGTTGGATGGGGCTTGGAGCAACCTGGGATAATTGAATATATTCCTCCTCTCTGCAGGAAGGTTGGACTAGAAGAGCTTCAAAGATCCTTTCCAACTCAAACTCAGTGGTTTTAAGATGCTGCAAATTCAGACTGCAGCCTGTGCCCATCAGAAGGACAGAGATCATTTGCTCACAGCAAAAGAAAGCTCACACCACCTGATACCTGCCCAGGGGACAAGCACACACCTGGATAATAGATTTAAGGCTTCTTAAAATACAATTACTTTCCTAATTATACACCAGAGGCCAGAACCCACAGGCTGAGCAAGCCACGAGCAGCCCAGCAGTTAATTCACAGAGAGCTCCTCTTGATTTGCACAGCCCACATTACCCAGACATCAGACTGAATGGACATCGGAGCCTTTCTAATTTTACAGTCCTCAGAGACAAGGCAGGAACGGCTGATGGAAGAGCAGCAAGGCCTCTCTGCCCACACACACCACTGCTGCTGGCTCCACAGCTACACAACTGCTTCTACATTTTTTTCAAAGATTTTTTTTTCTTTAATGGAGTCAGCTGAAAAGAAAATGAAGAGCTCGGCATTTTAAACCAAAGCATTTCAAAATGCTTGTTTATCTTTCAGCCTCAAAAGAAGAGAAATAAAGTGAAACAAAATCTCAGTCATTCCCTCATAAGTTTTTCCCCTCTGCCTCCAACAGTGCAAAATGCCCTGAGCTCCACTTGATCGCTTTTTCTTTTCTTTCCTCTTTGGCTTACAAGATTTCAATTAGAGAAGCTGACACAAAACAGTCCCGGATTCTCATATTTTAATCTTTTTCCCATCTTACCTCTCCATTAAAGAGCATTTAGAAGGCAGAGCAGGCAAAGGAACAGCACATCCAACACGAAAAAAAAAGGATGGGGAAACACACCAACGAACGAGCAGTGGCATAAACCAACAAAGGCTACAACAAAAGTTTAAAAGCAAAGTTTTCACACAGAGGTCTGGTAAGGAAAAGAAAATTGGAAAGCGCTTTTTTTCTTAAGGGAAAAACCCGAGGCAAATGAGCCATGAGGCAGCACGGGCGCCCAACTCTCAAAGCTGCGAGGAAGAACCAGGTCCCAGGACCTGAGCCGAACAAACCGGACCGGACCGCACCGCCCGGGGCTTCACTCCCGCCCCGCACAGCCCCGGGCAGCGGAGCCAGCCCGGCTGCGGAACCGAAGGCACGGGCGGGAAGGGCCGGAGCGGGGCGGCGGGACCCGCACCCCGGCGGGGCGGAGGGGCCGAACAAAGCCCCGGCACTCGCTTTGCTTTGCGGGGCTCCGGGCACGTCCCCGCCCCGAGCCCCGCGCGGTCCCGGGCAGCGCTCCC
>VXBR01011554.1:8040-28351 GCA_013400215.1 Cisticola juncidis | reverse complement strand
TTTTTTTTTTTTTTTTTTTTTTTTTTTTTTTTTTTTGCTATATAAGTGTATACAAACCAGTTTTCAATATCATAGCTCAAGTTGCTATGGGGCAAAGAGAGGCACAGACCCTGCAAGGTCTTCACTAGACTGCTTACTGATTTATTGCATTCTTATCATTTCCCCAGGCTTTTGTCTCCTTTCTAAGTCTTATTCACAGCAGCATTTTCAGCCTTCCCTTTTCAGACAGAAAGTTGTGCAACAGAGTAGAGCAGCACGCAATATCTAGGTGAGGCAAAGCAACAACAACAAAATAAATTCAGTATATTCTCCATACATGCCTGGAGAAAGCTGCTGTGTTTATAATTTCCATGGCACCCTCCACAGGGTGCAGCCCTGTGTCACAGGAGGGGAAGCAGGGCTGGCTCCTACAGTGGATGGAGAGTCAAGAAGCTGCCTCAGAGCTTTCTCTGCTAATGAGGGTGTGAAAAATCTTCTTGCATCTCCTGGGAAAAAACTGCTGAGCAGCTCCAGGTCCCGTGTGGATGGGCATGGGGGCACTCAAGTGTTCATATTGTAGGATCAGGGAAATATGGAGCAAGGTGCCCCTTTAGGAGCATCTTTGGAGGGCTGCACAGAATCATGCAATCATTAAGGGTGGGAAATCTCTCCAAGATCAGCCACTAACCCAGCATCACTGTGTTCACCACTAAACTATGCACCCAAGTGCACACCTACACATTTTTTTCAACAGCTGTGACATCAGCTCTGGGAAACCTGTTTGAATCTCTGACCATCCTTTCAGAGAAGAAGAAATTTTTCCTGATATCCAGTCTAAGCAGATATTAGGATCTCCAGTGTGCCTGGTCCCGTAGGACACATTTTTGGTACCAAATGAAGCCACTCCTGAGGACACTGCTGGGTCACAAATGTGATCACCTATAATGACAATCTCCCAGAGGTCCCTGGCCTGGCTTTGGGGTGGGGCATCCCTCACCCTCCCCAGGGGTGTTCCAGGTGGGGAACACGGTGGGAATATCCCAGGGGCTGCTCCCAGCAAACATCTGGGTGCTGTTTGCTTAAAGGAAAAGGGATTTTAGCAGCAGGGCCACGTGCTGGAGCCAAGGTCTGTGTGCCCAGGGGCAGGGCTGGGGGACACTGGGGCAGCAGGATGGGAGGGCTGGGATGGCCTAAGGAGCCTTGGGTATGGAAAGAGGTTGGAGGGAGGGGTTGTATGAGGTAAGAAGGGGCAGTGGCACAGATTGAAAAGGTTCTGGAGCACAGAACAGGGAGCTGGGAGCTCTGGGAGAGGAAGGAGGGAGACAAGTTTTGAGCCAAGGTGGGAGTGCAGGACACTGGGGTACCAGGGGCTTCCCCCACAGGGAAGGCACAGGAGCCACAGGCCTGGAGCAGGGCAGGGAATGCCAGCTCAGGACTGTCCTGGCATGTCCCTGCCACAGAGCCTGTTTGGGTACAGGGCTTTGCCATCCAGGCTGTAGAACAGATGCCTCAACCTTCCAGGGCACTCCATGGCTCCCAAAGCCATCCTGGGGCTGTCACAGCCCCTGTGCACTCGGCTGGAGCTGGGACACATCTCTGAATGGCCTTGGTGATGCTCAGGCCTGGAGGAGCCACACCAGGGCTGGGCAAGGCTGGGCTCATTCCCAGATTCCCAGTATGGGATGTGTGTCCCAGCAGTGTCCTTCACTCCTGCCCTCACCTCAGCTGGCCTGGCTGTGCTGACCCCTGCCAAAAGTGTTGGGGACAACAGGGATGTGACAGCCTGAAGGAGGGGCTGGCCCTGACAGGAACCACCAGACTTCATGCAGTAGATGTCAGTAAAGGACCCTTTTCAAGCCCATCCAAGTTACCAAGTCTGAAATGGATTTTGGAGGTTGCATTCATCTCTCAGTGTCAGGCAGCTGCTGAAGGCAGCCTGTGCTTTACCTCAGCTCATCATCTCACCATGTTTGAACAATAAAACCTCCCACCTATAGGATTCAGGGATGAGGGATGTTCTATTTAAAGGATCTGTGTCTATTCTGCCTCATCACACTCGTTTATTTTGACAGATTCTGGTTTCCTGCTGGCAGCATCCTCAGCTCTACCTGGCGCTTTCAGATTCGGTGTCTGGAGCACTGCGGGCCCCTGTCCGTGTGTCCTGCTCAGCTCCTGTCTCTGCTGCCCTCTCGTGATGCCTCTGGGTGTGCTGGGCTCGGGGGAAGACCTCGCCTCCCCCATCGACTCCGAGAGACATCAACACCAACACCGTTGTTAAAAGTTCTTTCTATTTCCAGTAACGTTTATAATTCCCGAATTTTACAAAGCTTCACAATCCTTGTATTACTTGTGTTTGTGTGTTCTCCTCTAGTTACACAAAGGAGATCCTGTGGAGGCTCATCCTGAATCAACACTTGCAGAAGTTGTGTACCAGCTGCTCCTACATCCAGACAGTGCCTTGGCTTTTTTGTTTTTGTTGTTGGTTTTGGGGTTTTTGGGGGGTTTGTTTTGTTTTGGTTTTTTTGGGGGGAAGGGGTTTATGTTTTGTTTTGTTTCTTTTTCTTCTTTTCTTTTATAGGCCAACAGGTCTCTGTGTTCCCATCTGCTGCAGCAGCTCCCTGTTCTCCCTTGCCTTGCAGGGCTGCCCTTGGCTTTGCCACCCCTCCTGTGCCAGCCCTGTGGTGCCACCCAGTCTCCTCCCAGCCCTGGGTCACACCTGCCTGCTGTGGGTGATCACAAAACCTCTGACTTCTGCTTTTACCCAGATCTGAGGAAATAACTGCACATTCCCAAGAGAACACCTCCTTTCTGGGACAGCTCAGTGAACAGCTGTGCGAGGCTCACCAGCTCTGTCATCATCTGGCACAGAATTAATTGGAATTAAGTCCCAGGCAAGTGTAAGAGATTGGCCAAGGAGGAGGTGAGATTCCATGCTTGGAGATTTTAAAAGCTGGGCTGGACACAGCTCCGAGCAACCTGGAAGAAGTTTGGAGTTGAGCAGAGTGGATGGTTGGGCTGGAGACCTGCAGGGCACAGCCTGGGCTGCACAGACACAACGTGGTGTTCTGGGGATGAATTTCATGGGGGAAGCCCTGACACATGAGAGATGAGTCTGGAGCGTGGGCATGGCTGGGAGAAGGGGTTTCACCTGCATTTCCCCAGCAGCCTCTTCCCAGGAGACTGGGCTGGGAAAATCCCAGGAAGTCTTACTCAGACTTTCAGGATGCCTAAATTAGGGCAGATGAACCCCAGCCTCAGGGGCTGTCTGATAAAACAGCCCAGCAAACTCAGTAAGGTGAAAATTCCATCCAGGGGAAATCTGCACTCTGCCTTTCCTGCAAGGGGCCATGAGTGGCTCTTTGCAATGAGCCCCAAGGAGCAGGAGCAGCTCCTGAGCCAGATTTCTTCACTCCTTCACTCCCCAGCCCGAGCTGCCCTTGCTGTGCAGCCCCCACACATCATCACTGTCTCCAAAAACCTGCACTGCCCTGGGGCTGGGGCAGTCCCGTGTTTCAGGCACAGAACCCCCCAGTGACCCCTGCTCAGCACAGAAATAAATGTGAGAAGGGACCACGGGTGATTTCCAGTTCAACCACTGTAGGCCTGATATTTTTGGGCCTTAGAGATTTTAGCCCAAGGGAGAAGTTTCTTGGGAAAGGAGTTCGCAGCTGCCAGCAGGTTAAAATCTCTAAGGCCCAAACATATCAGGCCCACACAGACACCTCCCAATCAACTCTTTTTCTCAGCATGTCCCACAGTTCTGGGGGTCTTCCAGGGCTCTCCTGGGAAGATATCCCAGTGCTGGGCTCCTCTGCTGCCCCATCTCCCCAGCCAGAGCTGCAGCATCTGCCCCAGGCTCATGGACCTCTCCCAGTGCCTCAATGTCCAGGTCATGCCATGGCTCCCACCTCACTGACCTTCTTCTTGGAGACTTTTATTGCCCCAGGACGGCCAGAAAAACCCTTCATTTTAAAATCTGAATTGTAAAAGACGCTGTGAACATCGGATTTCAGCAGTTTATTCACAGTGTTACCAAGGGAGAGCAGCGCTCAGAACTTTTTCTCTCTGGTTACTTTGAGAGCAGAGATACTTTGTTTTAACTCCTGAGAACTGACACGAAATGACAACACAAAACACAGCACTGGAACAAAACACACAGCAGTGCCAGGTAGGTCAGCACAGCCCAAACCCGGCCCAGGAGGGTCATTCCAGTTACTGCAGCCTTTTGCTGCAGCCAGTGCAAACCACAGTCTGATCACAGTCACAAACAAATCAGCAGGAAAAACCACCCAGCTCTTGCTGCCGGGCCTTCATCGACGCCTCTCGTCGGCCGGCCCCGTGTCCCCATCCCGGTCCCGGTGTCCCCATCCCGGTCCCAGTGTCCCCTCGGAGGGTGCGGGAGCAGCGGGCCGGGGCAGGACAGCTCCTGGCAGCTCCTGGCAGCTCCTGGCAGCCCGCTCGGAGCATTGCCCGGGAGCGCCCGCGGGCAACGCCGGCATGGCCCCGGGATAGCTCTGGTCTGGTTATGGCACAGCAACCGGGATGGATCCGGGATAGCTCCGGGCTGATTATGGCACAGCAGCCAGGCTGGTTCCGGGATGGCTTCGGGATAGCTCCGGGCTGCTTATGGCACAGCAGCCGGGATGGATCCGGGATAGCTCCGGGCTGTCTGTGGCACAGCAGCCGAGATAGCTCCGGGCTGGCTCCGGGCTGGTTATGGCACAGCAGCCGGGATAACCCCGGGATAGCTCCGGGCTGGTTATGGCACAGCAGCCGGGATGGCTCCGGGATGGCTCCGGGGTAGTTGTGGCACAGCAGCCGGGATCACTCCCTGCTGGCTCCGGGCTGGCTGTGGCACAGCAGCCGGGATGACTCCCGGCTGGCTCCGGGCTGGCTGTGGCACAGGAGCCGGGATGGCTCCGGGCTGGCTCCGGGGTAGTTGTGGCACAGCAGCCGGGCTGTACCCCGGAGGCGCTGAGGAAAGCCCTGCAGTAGCCGGGTGTTCTCTGGAGCGGCTCCGGGGTAGTTGTGGCACAGCAGCCGGGCTGTACCCCGGAGGTGCTGAGGAAAGCCCTGCAGTAGCCGGGTGTTCTCTGGAGCGGTTCCGTGCGAGCCCCGCAGCTCCCGGGGGTGCTGCTGCACAGCGCAGCCCCTGCCCGGGGCGCTGCCCCCCGGCCGGTCTGTCCTGCTCGGGAGCCTCAGTTAACACCTGCATGAGGATGATGCCAGCGCAGAGCAGCAGCCACCGCTTGACTGGATCTTTCTCTTGACGTGGCAGGTATTTTCTCACGTGGGCTGGGTACAGCACCTTCCTGGCTTTCCTGCTCCGCTTTGCTGAGAGGCCTGAAGGTCTCCTGACAGCTTGGGCAGCAAACGTCGGCCTGGAAAGATTTTCTGAATTGTTTTTCAGCAGATCTGTGCTGGGGAAGATGTTTTCTCTGGTGTAAGACAGCATGTCCTTAGCAGTCTGCAGGCGGAGCTCTGAAAGCTGGGAGAACTCCATGGAAACACCTCAAAGATTATTTTAATGCAGAAAGCAGGCCACTGAAATAATATTAAGGAATATTAATAATAACACCAGAGTTTTTATTTGCTCTCAGAGCAGAAAACGCAGAGCCCCAGAGCTGAACTCTTGGAGTGATTTATGCGTCTTTCTAGGGAGCTCCTCTTTGATTTCTCCCCCTGCTCCTACCTGTGCTATAAATACTCACTTTGATGAGTGAAGTGCCGATGGGAGGAGCTCAGCTGGCACCGAAATCTCTCTGGAATGTCTGTACCCCAGCAGCCCCTATCTGCCCGCATCTGCCCGGGGGCACTCGCTGCTAACAGCAGGGAAAGGCAGATCCAAGTTCTCTCCTCCTCACTTCTGCTCTCCTTTATCACCACTGTCTACCACAGGGCTTTGCCTCCAGACATTTCAGCGCTTTTGAGAGTGTGTCCTTCATTGAAATTCACGTTTTTGCTACAACGAACAGAATCTGGGGATGCTGTCCCTGCCCTCCCATCCCACCCACCAGTAACTCTGGCCTGGAGCTGCAGGGATGGAGATGGGAGGCTGCAGTTTCTGTTCTGACCCTGTGCAATCTCAGCACTCTGCCCCAGAAAAATGAGCAACCTCAGCACTTGCTCTGGCAAGCTCCATCTCAGATATGCCCAGAAAAGGAAAAAAACAGCACTCATGTTTGAATTCTTTGTGCCTTATAATGACTAAACACAGCCTGAAAGGGCTGAGTGCCCACAAACCTGCTGGAAAGAGCTCCAGCTCCCTCAGGTCTTTGTGATGAATTTAGAGGATTTAGCTGCAAACTTCATGTGTCTTAGTCATTGTGGGAGCAGGAGGGAATGGAAGATGGATTTCTGTGAAAAGACCCTGGGCAGTCATCTCTGCATGGCTACTGTAAAATCAAACAAAAGAATCAAAGTCCTAGAATGGTTTGTGCTGGAAGGGGCCTTAAAGATCATCTGGACCCAACCCCACTACCATAGGCAGAGACACCTTCCACCAGATCAGATAAGTAAAATTTGATCACTCCTAAGTCTTTTAAGGCAGCCTTTAGCCAACACAAAGCAGCAAAGGGCAAAAATTCCAATTTAAAAACTATCTTTTGACAATTTAAAAACCATTCTTTGACACCTCCTCTTGCCCTTTGGGCTCCCTAACATGTCTTGCTTTCTGCTTCTTGGAAGACCAAAGTGATGTTGGCTTTGAGTCACAAGGCATCAACCCCCCGTGCTCCCAGCACTGTAAATCACCCCTGTGTCCTGTGTCCCCTGCTGTCACTGTGGGAGAACTCTCACTCTCCAGGCTCATTCCACTGGGAACTCAGGCAAAAATAAAATATCTAACACAGTGACCCAGCACATGGAGTCCCTCTTGTAGGAGGAATGTGCCACCCAGTAGATCCAAGGTGATGGGGCATTAATTCCACATGGCAGCACTGCTGGAATCACCCCTAATCCCCACTCAAACCTGGAGCTGCAGCCTGTGGCTCCTCCCAAGGCACTCGCTGCTGAAAATCCTTCCTCAGGCTGTCCCTAGAGCTGCCCACGTGAGTGCTCAAACCTGAGGGCTTACAGACAGCATTTCAGTGGTTTTGAATCTTTTCCCCCCTCTTCTCTACAAGGTGAAGTCCAGAGGGCTGGGAGAAAAAAATGCTGCTTCCAAAATCCCCCACTCATGACAAGGCAGCTCCTAAGATAGAAAAAATCAGCCCAGGCAGCCTCGTGGGTCCCCATCTCTCAGGGAAGCTGGCTGGAGTGGGGTGGGATGGCTCATCCCTTAATTCTGGTGGCAAACACTGTTCTCAGTGACCATGCCCTGCCTGGGCTGCTGAAATGCTGTCAGGCAGCACCCAGGGCATGCTAGTGGTTCAGAAGAAGCACACAATTAAAAAATAACTCGTGTGGATTGCTGCTGCTTTGCCCTGTGGTGTCTGGGCCCTCAGACCCACCCTGGTCCCAGCACCTGAGTGAGCGTGGAGGGGTTGGTGAGATCCTCCCAGACCATGGGGCTTCAGGAGAAAGTGTCACAGGTACTGCCCCAAATGCACACCTGGCTGCTGGGAGGGTGTTAAAGGCAAACCCCAAAGATTCATTCAGAGATTTCATTCAAACTCTCTTTATTTAATCAGGATCATATCCAAGGATCAATCAGCTTTCCCCATCACCTGAGCTGTGCGCCCTGGTGCAGGTAACAGGGAGCTCCTAAGGCACCCAGGGGCTGCCTCCAGCTCTGGCACCAGTGCCATCCCCTGCTGTTCATCACGTAGAGGTTCCCAGTGAAATTCCACCTCTCCCCCCTAATCCATCTCCCCAGCATTGCCCAACTCCAGCTGGAGGGAGCCCAGCCTCAGGAGGAGCCCCAGGAAGAGGGAGAGACCTGTAGGGACAAATCTTGTTCCTATTTCCAATCCCCATCACCCATTATTGTCATGCCAGGGTAACACAGGGATGCATTTACAGCTCCCAGGTGAGCTTGTCCAAGCAGGTCACTGGATCCTCCTCAGCTGAGGAGATGAATCAGCCCTGCAAGCAGCAGATCTTCTGCCCACCAGGTGCAAGGAGAAACAAAAATACCTGTTGAGCTGGAGCCAAAGGATTGAATTTCATCCACCCTTTCTCACCCAGAGACTTCAGTGCATTTCTCTGACCACCAAAGGGAAAACCCAAGCCATGGCTGCAGCAGGAGCAGCAGTCAGAGCTGGAAGTGCTGGTGTTTGGCAGAGGGAAGCACCAAGGAGTGGCTTTTGCAGCTGGAAGTGACGGAGGCCGAGGCACAGAGGGAGCTGAGGACACCAGGTCACGTCAGGCCAAAGAGTTCTGCAACCCTCAGCATCGTGTCCTGACCTCGAGACACCCAGGAACCAGAGCTGTTTGTGCTGTCTGTGCTGCAGGATCTGCAGGGAGGGGCAGAAATGCTCATTCCATCATCCAGAAGGGCTGGAGCAATCCCAAGGCAGATTCTTCACTTGGAGAGAGAAGCAGCAACCTTGAAGCCAAGGACAGCTCACCCTGGAAGAGCTCAGGAGTGACTTCCCAAGGCCCCAGGGAGATGCAGACCCCCACGCAGAGCAAGCCCTGACTCAGGGACCTTGATCCCACAGGGGTGTGTGAAGTCATCTTGAAGTTTTCTTGATATGTCAGGAAGAGCACAGGATACAAACAGCAGGCTGTGCCAGCTGAGAGGGCACAAAATCCTCCAGCGACAGTTTTGGAAAAGCTGCAGCTGGGGATGGTTGGGTGGGAGTGCAGCATGGAATTTCCTGATTCCAGACAGTCACACCTGCAATTACTGCTGCACAAAAATTGTGTTGGGTGGCTCAGAGGGTTTAAAAGTAAACCATAAATTCTGGGTATGACTTTTTGCAGGATTTTGATTTTTTTTTCACCTATTTTTTTTTCAAAGAAGAACAGGAAAGGTACCACATGGGTCTGGTTTGAGAGAGCATTTGGAGTGAGGCACATCTGAAAGGAGCAGGAGAGGGACAAAGCTGGAAACAGAGGGTTTGGCTGCAATTAATGCTTTACTTTCTCTCACATATCTCTTGCTGGCCACAAAGATGTCCACTCTCCTCAGGGCAGGTTTTCCAGGCAGTTTTTCCCAGGCCTGGGTTCCTGGACAGGCTTTTCTCAGGAGACAGGAATGGGGAAATCCCAGGCAGATTTACTGAGGCTTCCTCAAATTGCCAAACTTAGGGCTGCTGAATTCCAGCCTGAGGGATCAACTGATAAGACATCACAGGAAGCACAAAACTCAAATTAGCATCCACAGAAGATCCTGGACTGTTTGTACCTGCATGGAGCAGTGAGGGGCTCTGCTGTGACCTCCAGAGAGCAGGAGGAGCAGGAGCTGGTGTCACATCCCAGACTGCCCAGGGGGACAGGGAGAGAGCACCAGCTCCACATCTGCAGCTGGAGAATACAAAGTGGGGATGGCTACAAGTCCCTGAGATAGCTCAGGATACAGACCCTAAAATAAAACCTAACACACATCAAGAAACTGAATTGATGAGGGGGAAGTGTCAAGGGGAAGTAAACGAGTTTCCAGATGAGTTTATTACAAGTTCAGTCTGCACACTCTGGTTTCAGAGCTGCTCTCCACGTATCTCTAACCCATCCCCCTGAAACTCAGTCCCTCTGAGCAGTGATTCTGCTCCCACCACCCTGCCCAGGCTGGCAGTGCTCAGATGCAGCTGCCCGGAGCTTTGCACCCAAATCCAGATGTTTTAGGAGCTGAAGCTCATCTCATGCAGAGGGAGGATGTTGGTGCCACCTCTGCTGGGCACTGCCAGCGAGAGCAGCTCCGCGCTGGGCAGGGGGCAGCTCCAGCCGTCCCTGGGCAGGCAGGGGGGGTGATAGAGAACAGGCAAAGCGGGACCTGCCGAGACCCCCGAGTCTCTGCCTGAGCCCCGCTCTGTCCCGGGCTCAGCTCCGCACCCTCTCAGCTCAACCCACGCTGGAGCTGCACCTCCACAGCTCCGGCAATTTCCCCAAAGTTTTACATAAACCTCCCCCTCCGGAGCCAGCTCCACGCCCTGCCCGAGGAGGGCTGGGAGAACCAAGCACCGCTGTCTCCTTCCTGCCCGTGTTTTGCATGTTTGAAACCTCTTATCACCTCTTATCCACCTGAAACTTCTCCCCGTGCCCCCGCCCCGCGCTCCCCGTGCCCGCGGGATGCTGGGGGGGCACAGACCGGGGGCTGCCCCCGTCCCTGCCCCACAGGTGCCCAAATATGGTCCCACAGTGCTCCAGCATTACTTCATCCCCTGCATATGTAACACACCTATTAATACATTTCCGTGGGATCTTTGCCGCTCTCGGCCCGGGTGTTATCCCTGCTGTGGGGTGAGTGCTGTGGTGCCTCCAGGCTTCTTTTCCTTTCAGCCCTCCCTGCACCCTCCCCATCCTGGAACGTGCATTTGCTCACTCCCACCCTCCTCTGCAGCACCTTCTTTCAGACCTTTTCCCCAATTTATGATTTCCATCCCAAGCCTGTCTCCTGCAGTACTTGGGGACCTCTCAGCTCCCCTTCCCCTCCAAATTCCACGGGCAGACAAACCATGTCTGTCTCTGACTCTGTTCTCCCACCACTTATGTAATATTGAGTTCACCCAGCTCTGGAAAACCCTTCCCAGTTCATCCCAGTAACTATGAACTGCTATTTTCTGAATATCCTGTAAGAGGAAGAAACTGAATTCCATGGTTACAACTGTTTTTGAGAAATGTTGGATGTAATTTCTCCCATCTCTTCCAAGATGCTCACAGGTAATGCATTCACTCCTGGATTTGCCTGTCCCTGCTCCTCCTTCCCAAGGAGAGGGGGTGCTTGTCCTCCCTCCACCTTCCCAGGACTCACCCCATCACTGCACGGTCTCAAAAGCCACTGCAGATGTTCCCTCTGCACCCTTGGAGGGATTCAGCCCTGATCCACCCAGGCTGTCCTTGCTCTTTTCTCCTCTGCTGCAGCCCTGATCTTCCCTGGGATCAAAATCCAATCAAAGAAGCCACCACTGGGATCAAATCTGCTTTCCTGCTGGCACCTCACCTGTTCAGTGATGAGCACAGAGGCTGGAAAGAAAGCAACAAATCCCTTCCAGGGACTGGCAGCAGCTTTTCCTTGCCCTGAGCACAAGGACAAGGCAGTGCTGCAGGTGAGATGGGATCCCTGTGCACCCCTCCCTTTGCCCCTCTGCAAACACTGTGCAGGGGCCCTGGGCAATCACAGAGCCTCAGGGACAGCCAGAAGCCTCACAAGAGAGGGCAGGGTCCTGCTGGGAGGGCACAGCAGTGGCAGCAGCCCCAGAGAGCTCAGGGCAGGCCCAGCAAGGCTGGGGTGATGCTGTGCTGGGGAACAGAGCTCTGGTCCAGGCTCATCACACCTCCCATGGGCAGGGAAATCCCAGGAGGACCCAGGCTGGCAGCCAGGCTGGCCCCACCTCTGGAGACAGCTTCAGACAGGCTGCTTTGATTAAGGGAGGCTGCTGGGAATTAGGTCCTTTTTAGGAATATTTAAACCCAAAGCTCTTCTCCCTGAGGCAGCTGAAGTTATCCAGAGCTCCTGCAGAACCCTCCTGTGGCTGGAGCTGGGCCATGTCCATGGAGAAGCCCAGGGCACATCCAGCCACGCTCCCCACCCTGTGCAGGAGTGTGCAGGAGCCCCAGCCTGGAGTGCCCTGAGCCCACAGCCCTGGGGAGAGCAGCTCAGAATCACTGCATGAAAGAACCAACCCCTCCCAGCTCATACACCAGAGCAATTTGAGCTGCCCTGTCCTGAACCAGCCCTGGGAAAGCTGCAGCACAGACTGCCCAGTGGGTCCCAGTCTGTGCTCTGAGGCAGGAACTGTTTCCCATCCCCTCTCACCCTCCTTCCCTGCCCTCCCTGCTCTCCTGGGCAGTGACAGCAGTGACAGCAGTGACAGCAGTGACAGCATCCTCCTCACCACAGAGCTTTTTGCCATCACCCTGCACTTTCCCCAGGCAAATGCAAAGAGGGAATTTGGTCCAAACCCCGCTCTGGCTTTGGGATGCAGTTGCAGGGTGCAGAGAACCTGCACATGTCCCCACAGCCAGCAGTGACAGGGACAGCCAGCCCAGGGTGGGGCTGCTGCACCAGGGGTCAGACAGTGCCTGCAGCAGGGAGGGAGCAGCCTGGCACAAACCCCTGCTCCAAGCACAGCAGAGATGGGTCCTGACTCAGGAAAAGCCAACAGAGGAAGCCTTTGGGAACAGCCTAAAGAGCCATTTGAGCTGGGATTCATGTCCTGCATCCTGCATCCTATCTCCTGGCAGGAAAAGTCCTCTCCACAGCCTGGAGGTTCCTGTGCTGTCTGACAGGAGCCTCCAGAGCTGAGGGCTGAGGTTCTTCAGGCAGGAAGCTGAGCCCCACTGCTGAGCACTGAGAGGAGCTCTGTGAGACACAAAGACTTTGCCAGGGGTTCAAGGTGCACAGGGCACTCAGGAAAACCCAGGGAATGGCTCGGAGCCCTGACTTAGGGCAGGAGGGTCTTAGAAGGGTGGAAAGAAACTCTGCAGGTGCTCAGCTCCATTCAGTCACCCTCCCCTTCTGCACAGGGTGCTGGGGGGTGTGGAGGCCCCCAGGGGCCTCTGGCACAAGCAAACACCCCATGGGTGGGTAATTGCAAACAAAGACATTGCTGAAACAATCAGAACTGACGTCTGCCCCTGTCCCAGCTGGGAGAGGAGGGGAATCCTGGTCCTGGGTTGTTTTTATCCAGGATAAATGCATCCCAAATGTCTTAGCAGTAAGCTGAGCTTACCGCTTGAGTTAAGCTCTCTAAGCTGTGGGAAGCAGCTCCCACACATGGGGTTTTGAGGACACTTGAATTTAGGAGGAGCTGTGCAGCACCCGGCTTTTGGCACTGCTGCTCTGTGTGGGTTTGGGATTGGGCACACCAGGGGCACACCTGGAGCTGCTGCACCCACACTGCATCCAGGTGGTTGCCAAAATCACACCACAAAGCCCTGGCCTTGCTCCCAGCCCGAGCCACTGGGAGGCACAGGCATGGCAGGGCAGCCACGTGGCTCCAGAAGGGAAATCTGGGAGGAAATCCACATTTCAGTCAAATGAAAGAAATGTCTTTTCAATTGTTTTATTCAGGGTAGTTTGGGTTTATTCCTGACAATAGCTCTGGAAGCTGGAGTTTGTGACAGTCTTTGGAGACCAACAATTAGAAAGAGGTGAATCAAACCCCCAGTGCAACCATCCAGAGGGTTTCTTGTCTGGGAATTCACAGCAAGCTGTAGAAATCTTGTACAAAACCACAACCTGAGAAAACAATGTCATAAATACCTGCTCAGTTTTGCTCCAAACATGGCTGTGTGCCCTTCCTGAGCTGCTCCAGGCCACACCTCACCCAGGCTCAATGGCAAAGAGCCTCTCCTCGGCCTCTCAGGACAGGGAGCAAGCCCAGGACCCCACTCCATCAGCCCAAACTGTCTTTTCCAGTGTGTGCTGCCCAATCTCCACCAATTGCTGCTTTGGGCTTTCTAGATAATGACTGACCACGGTGATGTGTCCCCCCCAGAGGTGAAAAGCAGAAGAGCTCAGAGGATGAGGTGTCACCAGCAGACTGAAACAATGCAGAGGTTATTTCTGCTCCCCCTGGCACAGCTGAGCAGTCTCTGAGGCCAGCCCAAACACACCTGCAGGGCAGAAATCTCACTGCAGTGCCAAAGGTGAGCTCAGGGATGAGCTCAGAGGAGCATCAGCTCAGGAACAGGTCCAAAGAGTGTTCTCCAGAGGATGTGGTCACGTAGGAGCTGGGGAATGCAGGTTCATATTTGGGGGCCAGGAGCCACAGACTGTCCCAGTGCCAGGTCCAGCCCTGCCTCTGCTCTCTCACACCAGCCAGGAGGAGGAAGAGCCAAGAGCTGTGAGCCTGCAGAGGGTGAGACACATGAGGTGACACATTCTGCAGGGCAGTGACCCAGGGATTGTCTCATCCTATTTGTATCCTGCAAGTTTGAGGCCCCCTCAAAACTCCTCAGTGACAAGAATCCCAAATGAGGATGTGAGGAACAAAGCATCTCACAGTTACTGGGAGCTGGCTCCGGCTTCCTTGCCCTTCCTTTTCCACAGAACACCAGGAAAAGTGAAGTTTCTGGAGAAGAACAGGGACCAGGTTGTCCAGGCTGCCACCCCTGTGCCTGGACAGGGCAGAGGCAGTGCAGGGCTGGGAGAGGACACCTGGAGCACAGCCTGTTGTAACACACCCCTCATGAGCACAGAACTCTGCAGATCCTGAGGGCAGGGCTTGGGCTCTGCAGTAAATCCCTACAGGAGGTTGACTTTGGCCACAACCTGCTTGCAGCCCATGCTGGAGTACTGCTTGTCCCCTGTAGTGTAGTAGCTGAGCTGATTTGCCAAATTTTCGATGTGCTTCAGGTCGGGATAGAGCCCCTCCCTCCTCATCTGCTCCAGGAAGCAATTTATGACATGAGACTTCTCCAGCAGGACAAAGGGGATGATGTCTGCAGCCCTCCACAGAGGGTGCACCCTCACCAGGGCTGGCTGCAGGATGCTCAGCAGCTCTTCAGCTCCCCTTTGCTGATGCAGGAGCTCGGTGGATGCATTCTGGATAACAAACTTGGTGATCTCAGCACCTCCCAGGTTGCTTATTAAAATGTAGATGGCATTGAGGAACTCGTTGGTTTGATTGGGCTCAAAGAATCGGCTGAGGGTGTCCAGCAGGACGGGGGACATGAGCTCAACCTCATCCAGAATAAACAGCGGGGTCTTTTCCTCTATTTCAGCTCTGGTGACCATGTCAGAGATCTTTTTGGACAGATCTACCTCACAGGTGAGGGGAGGCAGCCCGCTGGGGCAGTGATGCATCACAAAGTACTGGAGCACAAAGTCATTGTCCATGACAGAGCGGAAGTGTTTGGCCAGCACCCAGCCCACGTGGCTCTTCCCAACCCCTGAGGGGCCATTCAGAGAGATCACCAGAGGCTTGTTGTGGATGTGGGTGGCCAGATAGTCCTTCAGCAATTCCATAATGCTTTCCACAGCAGCCTTCTGCCCAAATACTTCCCGGTGCATGGTTTTCTCCAAACCATCGAGGTCGTATTTCTGGAGGTTATCATCCAGGTTCTCTATAGCATTGAGGATCTGGAAGAAGATAATGGCAATGAGCAAGAGGAGGCAGCGCTTGGCCTTGCTCTTCTCCTCTGCTGGGAGGTATTTTTTTGTTTTATCTGGGTAGAGAACCATCCTGGATTTCCTCCGGCTCTTTTTCCGCCTGCACTTTTTCACGGAGTAATGTTCCACAGACGTGTCAAAGGTGAAGTACTGGGAGCTCTCAAAGCCAGACTGATTAAAGAAGGACATGGAAGGGCTGTACAGGGCAGTTCTGTTCACAGACAGCTGCCTTTGGAGCAGCCTGGTGTGGACAAACTCTGCAGACTTTTCCCGAGGGAGCTCCAAGTGCAGGCGGCTTTTCTTCAGCCCGCGGTAGTGGCGGCGCAGGCGGACGATGGCCCGTAAGGGAGAGGAAATAGAAGTTATTTTCTTGGGAGCAGCAGGGATTACAGCATCTGGTACTTCCTCTGCGTCACTCTCAGAGCAGGAAGCCTCTTCTTTTGCATCACAGGGCATTTCCCCTTCCCTGTCACTATCAGTGATGGGAATCTCCTCTTCCCTGTCACTGCCAGTGCCAGGAATTTCCCCTTCCTTGTCACTGCCAGTGCCAGGAATTTCCTCTTCCCTGTCACTGCCAGTGCCAGGAATTTCCCCTTCCCCGTCACTGCCAGTGCTGGGAGCCTCTCCTTCCCCATCGCTGCCAGTGCTGGGAGCCTCTCCTTCCCCATCGCTGCCACTGCCCAGCATCTCCTCTCTCATGCTGCCCTCAGTGAAGACAATTCCTGGGTCACAAGGAGCCTCTTCTTTCATGCTGCTCTCAGCACAGGGCACCTCTCCTGCACCCTTCTCCACTCCAGGTGTGTCTCCTGTGGGATTGCTCTCCATGCAGGGCATCTCCACCCCCAGATCCTTGAGGACACTTTTTCCATCCACCTCAGAGCAGGGCAGCTCTTCCTCCATCTCGTGTGGTTCTTACAGCCCATTCACATCATCTTCTTTCTAAAAAGAAAAGGAGTGATATAAAATCAACCTTCCTAACATCAAAAAGTGACAAATAACAGTGGAATTAGACAGGTATCCCCCTTTCTAATGGGCAGAAACCTGCAGCAATCAGCAATGGCAAGGTGGCAGAGATTTCAGAGCTCAGCTGACTTTCTGGAAGATGGGACTGATGTGCAAAACTACAGATGAAATTCAGTGTCAATTAATGCAGATTGATGCTATAACACAAACCCAACCCTGCCTTCAGATGCATAAGGGAAGGTCAGAGCTGGCTGGGGCCAAAGCAGAGGCTCTGCTGTGAGAGGGAGGCAGGACAGCAGGACAGACTGACCCATGCTCTGAGCCACAGCTGCCCTGCCTTTCCCTCCACCTGCTGAATCTGAAGCAGACACAGCCCCAGCTCTGTGCCAGACTGTGCACACAGGCACGTACACGCCCTGTGGGGAGTCACTCATCCACCCACGGGCACCCCTCGGGGCATGGGAGTGACCTGCTGCAGGTGCCACCCGGCTGTGGTGGCATCTCCAGGGAGGATTTTCCTGCCTGTGCTGATGGATGTGCCTGGCAGGGAGGAGAAATGAGAGCTCCCCTGGGTGGGAAGGCTCAGGGGCTGCAGAGAGGCAGCGTGGCTGTGCCTGAGCCTGCCAGCAGCACAGGGCTGGGGAGAGGAGCAGCCCCAGAACCCCAAACCTGCCATCCCCACGGCCCCTCCTGCCCTGGACACACAGGAGGGACACAGGGAGGGACTGACACGTGAGACCCTGGAGCTGCACAGGGACATGGTCATCCTGGGATAATGGACAAGCCTCAGCTGGCAAACAAGGAGAAGGAGAGGCCAGAGGGAGGTGAAAGAGGCACAGACCCAGCAGGGAAGCCCCCGGGAGAACACAGCCCTGCAGGGTTGGATGCAGCCCCATGATCACCTCCCCGTGCTGCCCTGGCCCTGCCTGGCACAAGGATGGAGGTGGCAGAAGCTGTGTCATGGTGGGAGGGCATTTTTGTGACACCTCTGGGCTCCAGCAGTGCTGACACAAGGCACAGATTGCTGCTGTGACCCTGCCAGCCCCAGAGCAGGGAGCCAGCACGGGCAGCGTGAGGAAAAGCCACTTCCATCAGCCAGCCTTAAAAAATCAACACTTGCCAAAAGCACCACTTCTCTGGAGGGAACAAGGAGCTCTGGAAGTTTGTTATTAACTCACTCCAGCTCAGCAGGAAGCCACAACCTGCCCAAAGTCACGCTCTGGACAAGGTTTTACTTCCCCTGTGCAAAGAGGCTTCCGTCACCCTCCGAGCCCCAGGGCACCCCAGGAGCTGTGTGGGAGCCACAGGCACTGGGAAATGCTGGGAAATTTCCCTGGGAAATGCTCCCTCGGCCTCCTTGCTTCACCCCACACCCCTCCTGGCTGCTCTCAAATGCAAAGTTTCACTCCCACTCCATGCACAAGCTGATTTTGGGACCATGTGCAGGCAGCCAGTGAGCCCAGTCCTCATCGCTGGACCTGCCGTTGCTGTGCAGCAATTAACCCCGAGTGCTAATTGCTGACCTAATTCCTGACCCTGTGCAGGGTTTGGTGTGCAAGGCAAAACCAGCCAGACAGGATCTGACAAGGATGCCCTGAGGCAGCACCAGGAAGGAGGGCTGGATGCCACCATCGCTGTGATGCCACCCGAAGGATGCCACTGGGAGCCCTGGGCTGTCCCCACACCCGTGCTCCTCTCCATCCTCATCACTCTGCTCATTCAGTCCCTGCAGGTCCCCAAAGCCACTGGGGAGCAGCCCCTGCAGCTCAGACCAGCCTGGACTCAAGGGATCAGGGACACCACAGAGCTCAGCCAGGGGTGAGAAAACCCTCCAGGCACTGACAAACATCCCCACAAACACAGGGTGAGGTTTTCTCAGCCCCAGGCCCTTGCAGGGGAAGAAGGGGATGGTTAAATGCCAGGGGAGAGGCTAAATAAATATACAGAGAATTTAGAGAACAGAAGGGTCATAGAATCATGGAATAGTTACAGCTGGATGGAACTTTCAAAGACCAACTTGTTTCAAACCCCTGCCACAGGCAGAGACACCTTCACTTGCCCAGGTTGCTCAAAGGCCCATCCAATCTGTCCTGGACTGGGGCAGCCACTGTGGGCAACCCGTGCCAGGGCCTCACCACCCTCATTCTAAGAAACTTCCTTATACCTACTCTAAAGCCACTCTCTTCTAGCTAAAACCATCACTCCTCATCCTGTCACAACAGGACCTGCTAAAAATTTTGTCTCTGTGTTTTCATAGGCTCCCTTCAAGGCCTGGGGGCTGCTCCTGGCAGGGAAACGTGGGACACACCAAGCTCTTCCCATGGACACTGCCAGGCCAAGGCAGGTGCTGCTGCAGCTGGAACATGAAGTGATTTGGCTGCTCCCAGCCCAGAGCCTGCTCTGCCACTGCTGTGTCCATGCAGAGAGCCCAAAGCCCCTACAGGACCTGTGGGGAATGGTGAGGACTCAGTGCTCACCAGCTGGGAGATGTTCAAGGTCTTCTTTCCCAAAAGGCCACCAGCACATCCATCCCACCAGTGTGGGATGCCCAACCCTCCAGGCGAGCTGAGCAAGGCAGGGTGGAAGGACAAAACCCCATCCTGACAAGGAATCTGTCCAGTCATGAACATAATAACCCTGTTAATGCCATGACTCAGTCCCTAATACCTGCTGGTATTTACACAGACTGGAAGTTTCTAAGAGCAGCCCCTGCACACTCAGTGTCGGGTCAGGGCTGGGCAGGAGGCTGTGCCAGCCTGCAATGATGCACTTTTGGCAGCTAAATTTAACATTTAGTGAAAACAACAGGAAAAGAGAACCCAGGAATTCAGTCTGCAGCATCCCAGTGCTCATGTAAACACTGCTGATGGCTGCTCTGCGCCGAGCCTGGACACAGCAGGAAAACTTGCACTTGGGAACACTCCTGGGAAGTCTCCAGCTTCCCTGCTGTAGCTCTCGCAGTGTTTGCATTCACGCACCCTGCTGCTCCAAAACAACGTTTCCACAACAGAGGAGCCTGTGTGGGCAGCTGGAGGCAGCCTGGGAGAGGGGAGCAGGACGGGGACAGCCCCCAGGCAGGCGGCAAAAGCCCCTGGTGGCAGGAGAGGCCAGAACCGGGGTCTTGGTTAAAGTACCCCCGGCTGGGGAGGCTGCACCCCAAACTCAGCCTCGATGGATGAGCAAAGCTGCTGGGAAAAGGGAACCGCTGGGAAAGTCTAAAGATTGATATCCCCCACCCACAACTGGAGCCAAACCCTCCACCCAAAAGGAGCATTTCCGAGGGGAAGGTGGCACAAAGCAGCCCCTGGCCGTGGGAGCCGCGGATAAAGAAAGGGGTCAGCGGCTGCGAGGAGAAACCCGCAATGTCGGCAGGGACCAGCACGGCCCCGGCATCCGAACCGCGGCTGCCCAGCCCCGGGCTGGGACAGGCTGGGCAGCGCGTCTCGGTGCACGGCCCCAGCTCGGCGTGTGCGGCGCTCACACGGCGCAGGGTGACAGGGGTGACAGGGGTGACAGGGGTGACAGGGGTAACAGGGGTGACAGGGGTGACAGCCAGCAGCATCCCGACAGCCTGATCGCCACCAAACCCCAGCAGCCCAGCCCCAGGTTCTGCCAGGCCCCAAAGCCAAGTGCGAAGGGAAGGAGAGCAAGCGGAGGGGAAGAGCCTGGAGCATCCCAAACCATCGGGAGCGGGAGCATCCCTGGGAAACCGAAGCGGCTTTTGGTGGAAAGGAGCGATTGGGGACGAGCAAGAGGCGGTGGCAGGGATGGAGCTGGAAGTAGCCCTGGGGTGCCCTGGTGACCCCTGAGGTGGGGAGCAGGACGGGGGAGCCGATGGCAGCGCAGTTACCCGCGGTGTCCCCTCGGCCACGGCGCTTCCCTCCGCCCGCCGAGCGCAGCCTCCGGCCTCGGACGGGCCGGCAGCTCCTCTGTCGCCGCTCTCATCCGTACAGAAAGCAGCCCGGAGAGGAAATGGTGAGGAGGAGTGGCCCTGGGCGGCACTTCCTTCTCCCCGTGCCATGGGATGGCCGCTGCCGGCCGGTTCCGTGTCCCCCGCCTGCCCCGACCCTCCCCGGGCGCTGCCGTCACGGCGGCACCGTGCGAGCGANGTCCTGAGTGCAGCCTCACTCCTGCTGTGCTGCCTCCCGAAGTTCTTGGGCCCTTGGCTGCTCTGTCCAAGCAGCACGGGGACATGGGGACACGGGGACA
>VXBR01011553.1:141249-198194 GCA_013400215.1 Cisticola juncidis | reverse complement strand
AAGGCTGGACATGCTTTAAGAAGAAAACTTTAAAGGCACAAGAGCAGGCCATCTCCATGTGCCAATAGATGAGCTGGCAGAGAAGACAACTGCCCTGGTTGAGCAGGGAGCTTTCATGGGAACTCAGGGAAAAAAGGAGAGCTTATGACCTTTAGAAGAAGGCAACTCAGGAAGTCATTAGGTCATACAGAGAGAAAACTAAAAAGCCAAAACCTCAGCTAGAACTCAATCTGGCCACTGCTGTGAAAGATTATAATAAGTGTTTCTATAAATACATTAAATACAAAAGGAGGGCTAAGAAAAATCTCCATCCTTTACTGGACATGGATGGGAACAGAGTCACCAAGGATGAGGAAAAGGCTGGGATACTTAATGACTTCCTTACCATAACCTTTAACAGAAAGCCCTGTTATCCTCAGGACAAGCCAGCCCCCCTGTAGAGAGGGGTGGGGAGCAGGATGGATCCCCTGCAACCCAGGAGGAAGTTGTTAGTGACCTGCTGTGCCATTTAGGATCCCAAGTCTGTGGTGTCAGATGGGATCCACCCAAGGGCACTGAAGGAGCTGGCAGAAGTGCTCATTAACCTGCTTTCCATCATTTCTCATCAGTCCTGGCTAACTGAGGTCTCAGGTGTCTGAAGGTTGGCCTGTGTGACACCCATCTACAAGAATGATGGAAAGGAGGATCACGGAACTACAGGTCTGTCTGCCTCACCCCACTGCCAGGGAATGTTATCTTGAGTGCCACCACACTGCACATACAGGACAACCTGGGGATCAGGCCCAGGCAGTAGGGGTTTGGGACAGGCTGCCTGACCAACCTAATTGCCTTTTATGACCAGGTGACCAACCTATTTGGTGAGAGAAAGACTGTGGATATTGTCTACCTGGACTTTAGCAAAGCACTTCACTGCAAGGACACTGAGGAGCTGGAGTCCAGAGAAGGGCAATGGAGCTGGTGAGGGGTCTGGAGAGTCCTGTGAAGAATGGCTGTGGTTGCTGGGGTTGTTTAGCCTGGAGAAAAGGAGGCTCAGGGGTGACCTTATCACTCTCTACAACTGCCTGAAAGGAGCATGTAGCCAGGTGGGGTCAACCTCTTTTCCCATGCAACCAGTGATAGGACAAGAGGAGAGACTATTAACCTGTGTGTACATCAGGAAGAATTTGGTCAGTGAAAGGGTGGTTAAACATTGGAACAGGCTGTCCAGAGAAATGTTGGAGTCACTATCCCCGAAAGTGTTCAAAAAACAGCTGGATGTAGTACTTAGAGTCATGTTTTAGTTAACATGGTGGCTTTTGGTCAAAGGTTGGATTCAATGATCCTGGAGATCTTTTCCAACCCTAATGATTCTATAATTCTATGCTGACAAGGTGGAAAACAAAATGCAGCAAGAACAGATGATGTATAAAGAAGAAGCTAACAAATTTTACGTCCTCTTAACCTACTGCACTTTTCTTGAAACGTACCTTCGAAATAAATAAAACTTTTTGGAAAGCCATCTCAAAACCGAACAGAAACTATAAATGACACCAATTTAATCACGTCTTTTTACATACATGGGATTTAAAAATCTGTGTATATAAATATCTATCCATTCCTGGTAATGCATAAAATACTAGTATGTGTATTTACTGCATGTTTAGTTGTTAATGCACACATGCAAACCCTAAACTTACTTCAGAAAGGAAGACAACCACTCACCCACTCAATTCCAAAGAAGCTAAGAGACCATCACTGATGGTCACTTCACTTGTTTTTATTACTTCTGAGTAACTACAGAACTTCCAATATCAATTTCAGTTTAGCCACAAACTCACAAACATAAGAGCATGCCATATAAACATAAGTTAGTGGACCATCACACAACAATTACCTTGGAATTAAAATATATGAGTTGTAAATATCAAGTTTCTTTTGAAGAGAAGCAGAGTGGCTTACAATTATATGGCTACCTTAGAGCTCTATGAGGTTTATGTACAGTATGATTACTGTATCAAGATAAATCGATAAATGATTTATCTTAATTTAGATAAATTACCCTGATAAAGCAATTATGAAAGAGCTTATTGAAATTTCCCTCTTGTAATGTATAACTATAATGAAATTGCTAACATATTTCTAACTATTCATCCTCTAAAGGTTTTCTTCGAAGTAGTAAAGTAGAAATCTAGTTTTGCGTCATGATTCTGCTATTACTATATCCATAAGCAGAGCTTACATCCTAAAACACCATAATCCAACTGCCAAAAAATGCACATCTACATTCCTAAATAATTATTTAAATATCCTTAAGGTAGGCTAAATTAATATACTGTTGCATTCAAAGTGCTGACTAATTTAATGTCACACAAGTATCTTCAAAGTACTAGATAAATGTTGTACAAAATATCATTATGCATCTAGAACACAATTTCCAGATCACATTATTTTCCTTCTATAATGCCTCTCTGAAGTTTCTCATCCTGCTGTTTTTACCTGTTATGCCATCTCCCATTTATGCACCCTCCCTCTTATAAATGCCTATCAATCATCAGTATCCAGCTGCCTACTACTTTCTTCTTTATGGCTCCATTCATTCCATTCTTTGTCCACAGGATGTCCTCTCTAAACCAGCTTTCAAAGCTGCTACACTGGTATTGTCAGTCTGTGAATATCTTATTTTGAAAGCACAAAGTCTTTAGAGCAAGTAAAGACAACCTAAGTGTGCTAGTACAGTAATGTTCCATTCTTTTCAGAGATCAGGATATGAAGGAAACTGAAGTATGAACATTTTTAATAAATAACAAAAAACAACACTTGAAACAAGTATTTGGGTTATTTTTATATCTTGATAACTTAGATTTACATATTTTTTTTCCTTAGCTGGTACTTGGTGTAGTACCAGATACTATATACAATTCACAATATATGAATTAGGCATAGACCCTGTATATAGCCTTGTTTGCTGCAATACCTAAATCCCCAGAAGGCATATGAAGACCAGCTGATACCAAGCCATTTATGAGATTTACAAGTATTGTAATGGATCCCTAAAATAAGAGATTTGCGGATTCAATTAGAAAGGAAGAGTATTTAAAGGTAGCAATTTTTTTCCTGATTAGAATACGTACTCTCTAAGCAGTTTCATAGGCTGCAAATAAAATACCATATGCCATTTGTTAGTACTGTAATTTTATGGAACATATAATTTGAGTGCATAGCACACATGCTATTTCACACTGCAATTAACAATTAAACTTACATTTAGCGCTGCAAACTAGCTCATTATTTTGGAAAAAAGTACTCTGCCAGGTTTTCTCTTAGGGAAGATTTTTTTGTGCTCTGCATAATACAGCATTTGAAAACAAATTTAATTACAGTTTAGCAAATGTTTTGCATTAAGTTTTTTTTTCAGGTTTGCAAACAAAACCAAGTAACTAAGTGGTCCATAATAAAATAATCTACAAGAGATTGCAATTGTTCAGACTGGTGAACTCCAAGGGCACAGAGACTGAAGTAAAAAACAGATTCATATCCTTCCTGGCCAGAGTTTATAATTTTTAAGACAGAGGAAGGTACTCAGCACCCTCACTACTGGGATCCTCATTTCTTTACTCATTCTTCATCACTGGATAAAAACTTTTTTTCTTTTCTACCAATTCAGTGTGAAAAACTAGAAAATTAGTGATGTTCGTAAACCTCCAGATTTGGTCTGCATTAACAAGTCATACATCCCATAGTGGCCATTTATGCTGACGTATGTTTCTATGCTGACATTACTTGAAAACTGTCACTCCTGAAGCATGAACAAGCAGTATCAAAGGTACTACATGTTGCACATACCAGCAATGAGTCTTTTATGACATGAGCCACTTCTTCCAGTGAATTCAACTGAATGGAAAACAACTGGTCTAAAAGATGCAAAGTAGCTTTTTCAAGGCTTGGTAAGTGACGAAGCCAAAGGCTGAAGACAGCTGATTCAGGAAGGGAGATCTTCTTCCTGGTTTAGAAAGGAAAATGCTGTTTTACCTGAGTAACTAGATGGAAGACAAAAAAAACCCAAACTTTTATTTTTAACATATTGGGGAAAAAGGAGGCACAAAAACCAACCTGAAGCAAAAGAGAGAAAATCTTGTTTAGAGAGTAGCCTGTTCAATAGCATATCATAATAGCAAAGAATGACAGGAAACTACCATCTGTTAAATAAAATAAATAAAACAAACAACGTTGCATTTACCGCCAATAAGCAGACATTTAGTTGCATGGTTCTGTGTGTCTGATGTACTGTAAAGTTTAATAACTTCCTCTGTCAATCTATTTTGATTTTTTAACTATTGATGTCAAATAAAAGCTCTCCAAATTACTGAACAAACTGTACTGCAAAATGTTATTTTAACACATTATACATTTTAAAACAAAAAATACATTAATTTTAGCTCTGCTTTCCCAAGAGTTAAGGCATAACTTTCAGAAGAGCATTACTAATAATTTTCACATACTTTGTCTAAGTCAATTTACTATGAAATATTATTCCCACTATTTTTATATATCTTAAGTATAAAAATGATTTTAGGTAAGATTTAGGGCTCATCTCCCATTTTAAATGCCGCAGATATAGTAAAAAAATGGAGAAGTTACATTCTAATACATAATAGCAAAGAATGACAGGAAATCACCATCATCTACAAATGCAACTTCACCACTTGTGTTTAAAATCAAGAAATTTGGTCATGATGGATCTCATCAAATGGAAACAGAAGGTTTAAGTCCAGAGTTCCCTTCCTCTGTTGAGAATGGTCCTGTCCCTGGACCTTGCATTCTTTCAGACCTGGACTAGTTCCTGCAGACAGCTACTGACAGATGAGCAGGTCCTGCATAATATTTCTGCTATATAACCAAAGCATTACCTATTTTTTGCAGAGAAATAAGGAAAAACCCCAAAACCAACAACAAAAAGGGAAAAAAAACCAAACCAAAACAAAACAAAAAAAAAAAATTACTTAGAGGTAGCTAAGTCTTCAGGCCACCACTGACCAGAGCTATTTAACAGACAAATAGTTAAGAAGACAAGCTATCTCTTCACCTAAACACTTCAGCTATTGATGTTATATCCCTACAAAAGAAAACGTACAGTGTAGACCAGCATGAATCAAAATATACTAAACTAGCCACCCAAGCAGACATATCACAGCACAAACATCCTAGAGTATTTTTGCAACTGTTGTGATAGTTGCAAATTTAAAGGTTCAAACCATATCAATACATAAATAATAATAAATATTTGCCTTCGTCTTAAATCAAGATTAAAAAACCTAAAATTAAGCTGGAGAGTACATGCAAATTAATGCTACTGATAAAAAAGAAAAATACCAGCAAAAAGAATACTAAAGCCATTTTAGGATCTATTTTCAATGTATTTATTTTGCCATACGTTCATTTAATTATCAGCTCTCAGAATTCTGAATTTCATTTAAATGTCTGTTTTCTTTTCACTCAGTATTATGCAATGACCTTAAAGTGTACATGTGGAGACAAAGAATACATTGAAGTATCCAGAATTTCCAAACAGTAAAGCAATGCTTAATCTTTTTAAAATGTTATTATTAAAGCACATACGCACATCAGAGTAAATCAAGAATGATAAATGATTAGCTGATTTTGCCACTACCAACTTTCTTGTTGTTTTTGTGGTAGCATGGTAGATATTACAGATATTATGGCAAGAAAAGAAAGCTATTAAGCTTACACAGAGGTGCTACAACTCTAAGATTTAAAAAACATACAGGAAGTTAACTGTAGTGATTATACTCCCACAGCCGAACTTGCAGATGGTCCAACCAGGGCAATTTTAATTTCTTTGCAACCTTGCAAGTGCCCTATTTTCTGGGGCAGGTTTCACCCATGTTCAGAAAGAAGACATGTTCAGAACACAACAGAGTTAGAAAAATAGAAGTCAGTTGTCAGAGCAGGGAAAAAGGTAAAATACATTACGACCACCTAAGTTCAGTGACAGTCCTGGAATAGATCATGCAAAGCAGGCGTGAGCCTGTATCTGCTCTCAGGGTAACCATGCACTTTCATTGAGGACCCTGCAAGAGTCACTTAGACAAAAAATATCATGTGAAAATTTCAGTTTCATGTGAAAGCTGATATTTTGTTTCATTGTGATAAGTAAGTAGCTCAACAAGAAAAAAGACATTTATTTCAGTGAGAAGAACCTCTTATGACCATCCAAAGAATGGCATTACTCACAACATGGAGTGTCAGAAATCTGTCATGATGGACTGCCCACCAGCTTATTCATGTGAGAACAAACCATCTGTACAGAACCTGTGAACTTGCTCTCAGACTCTTGCAAACTTGTGGAACACAGTCAGAAGCTACTAAAGATGGACAAGTGAAAGAGTGAAAGACGGCTCTGTCTTTCTGAGCACGTCTTTCGCTACAAACCTCCACATTCACATTCGGTTTTCATTCCTTTTCCTCAGCTTCTAGTAACATGCATGGATTCATTATTTTACTTTTCCATTAATTATCTATTTTTGTCTGGAACACTCAATGGATCATCACAAAAATCATCACTGGAACATCTCGGAAATTGTGATGAGTACAGAGGAAGCAATTAAAACTTGATTAAAAAATGAGAGAAATGGTATTGACATAAAATGTTCACAAGGGACATTTTCTAGTAAAAAAAAAACAACTTTATAATACAGCCCCTCAGCTACAACTTGAATAAAGCAGTTCTCAAGCAAAAGCAGGCTGTGCTTTCCCTGACATCTTCCCTTTCCCAGCATAGCCAACTTTGCTGATGTTCAGCTTCACTCAGCTGGTTTTCATCCACTGACTGATTTTATCAGAACAGTGGGCTTAGTGATAGCAAAACAAGCAAAGCTGTATTTCATAAATTGCTCCTCTCTCAGGGTCATTAAAACTAATCTGCTGAAAACCAGGAGAATTTAAAATCTGGAGAACAAATTTCACAAAAAATAAATACCCAACAAACCCCAAATGGATTATGAAAACACCTAACATAAGGATCTATCTTACACACAAAAAATTAAAATGGCTCCCAAAATGTCATGTTAGGAATGATAATACACTTACGTGACACATAAATGACATTTCTATGAAAAATTATCACAATTTCCACAAAATTTCTAAAATCTCTTAAAGGCTTAAACCTCCTTTTTATGGAATAGGTGAGACAAAGTCCTAGTCAATATTTAAAGCTGTTATGCCACCGTTTGTCTATCAACAATGTAAAATTCTACTTTGGCACACAGTCTCAGCTCTGCTATTTAACTGCAAGGGAAATACTTCACTAGAGAGGGATACAGTGCATTCAGCATACAAACCTAGAAAACAGACATTGAATTGAATTGATAATCTTTATGAAAAAGTAAAACAATAACACAAACCCTGCTACTTACTTTAAAAAGGCCTCATTCACAGCCTCTAGAAACTCTGAACTGAGAATTTCTTTTGATGAACCTCCATGGTAAAGAAGGAGAGTTTCCAGCAAGGGAGTTAGATCAGGCAAAGTAATGAGAGGCACACAGAAAATGGACACAGCATTCACACGACTGGCTGAAGTGCTGAGGGAAAAAATAAACACAGTTCTTATTTCAGAAAAATCATAAATTCTAAACTGTTAAGCTAAAAAAAGGACATTAATTAATTGCAGAAGATTAAATGTAAGACATGCATACTTAACTGCTGAAAAATTATTTACTAGAATGACCGTTGACATATCATTCCATATTGTGTCCAAAATGTTAAGAAGCCAGATAAAATTTTGATATTTAAGTGCTCAAAGCAAACCATGTGAGCGGTATCAACATGATTCAGAACCCAGTTGTGTTGGCTCCAACACCACATCCTTCCAAGCAGACACTTTCCCAGGGTCAGTTAAGGAAGACTAGAGATTCATAGCTCCCATGTAAGTTTCCTGGAGCCTCAGAAGAGAAAATCTAGCTGCTTTTCAGGCCTGCTGTTGCTCTTTTAACCTCTCTTTCCTCTTAACACAAAGAATTTATGCATCTTGCTGTCTTCAAGTTCTCAGCTGGAAGTTTTTTGTCTTACAGATCTACAACTGAAGGAATATGTAGCACTTTTGGATCTTAATATACAAACCACTTGATGGATCTTCTCACTAAAACTACCTAGTTGCAAATGATTAAAGATAGTGGAATCTGGAACATAAAGAAAATACAGAAACTTTGAAACTTTAGGAGAATTAAAATGGCAGAGACTAGATTTGCATACAGAAATCACAACTTTTCCAGAGAATATGTTATTTCTAGCAGATGAAACTGTACCATTGATAGAAAGACACTTATAAAGACCAAGAAATATGGTCCTTATAAAGACCTATGAAATACTGAATTCTAAAAGATTAAAATATTGTCCTGTATTCTTTGTAAAATGCTTCCCTGAGTTCATGTAAATTTCTCCTGATTCACTAAAAGTGCATTCTCTGAAAGAATCTGAAAGCATTTTCTTTGAGGAGTCACCAATACTACTCCTGAGGACCTGAGATGGGAATTAACAGGCTGCTCAGCAGTATGGACACGAGGTATTAATCATTGTCATTTAAACAGAGAGAGAAATAAAACATGGTACATTTTCAAAGATGCACATTTCTGATTAATAACCTGATGAAATATATGTTTAAGGTTTCTTATACTGAAATAATTAAAATGCTGTGCTTTTGTAGGAATGGTAGTTATTGGGATGATCTATCATGCAGCAGTATTTTCCAGGATACACAGACTTGAAACTCTAAATCAGTTCCCTTTGCAAAATTATGTTTCTAATTCCTTATTCACGATTAGTAAAATTTAGCAGATTTACTCTTACTTAATTTCAGAAGAAAAACCCTGTAAAGGCAATTTTTCTACATAATTTTCAAAATACGTTCTTGGAAAATAGCGCACAACACACTCCACTTTGTACGATGAATATGCAGAGATATTATCATCTGAATTTTTAAAATATCACTTAATTGAGAAAGGAGAAAATGTACACTTCTAAAAGCCAACAACTTTTGGCTCTAGAATTTGAATAAACATCCATATAATAATCTCTACACTCAAAAATCAACCTAAGCTCAAAGTTTTCCCTTTCTCCCAGCAGAAATGAGGTATTTCTCTTCCCAACAGTCTCAACCAGCTTTTCAGCTAAGTCTGTTTCACACAACTTCTAAAATGTGGGTGTTTATTTCCTACTTGAAAAAAAACGTTGTGATACTCGTCATTAACTGAGTCCATGGTTTTAGTACTAAAACAAATTCAGCTCATTTAATCTTCCTTACCAAATATGTAGGTACAAAGAGGAAGGGGAGAAGAACAGCCAAGTTTCTGGCTCATGATACAGGAAAAAAAAATTCAATCAGCCTCTTCTTTCCTGTAACTTTACAAGCTATGTAAAATAGGTCATAAAATTCTTTTATTCATAGCATCTCTTTTGGCTCAGAAGGGCAACAGAATGTGCACAGGCATTTCCTTTCATTCAGTTCAGTAACTATGAATTATTTTGATTTTATTAATAGTTAAATACTTTTATTTACTTATTAGTCATTTTACTATTTAATAATAACAACAATTTCATTTAGTTTATTACATAACACTATTAGTGTAATTATTTTGTCACTAATATTTTAATTATAGATAAGTATTGCTTATTTATATTTATTATTCTATTATTAATAATTTAATCTAATAAATTGAATAAACTTAAAACAGAAGACACAATTTGAATTCATAGTTTACAATTAAAATATCCTGTTTTTTCTTTTGTTTTTTTAGCTGCAATTCACTTAATTTACATGCAATCAATGGGCTCTACTGACATTCAAGTGAAATAATTTACTACCGACAAAAGACTATGATCTGCGTTCCAAGGTCAGTAGAAAAGTACACATCAGACAGCAAAAAGGCATGTTCATGTGAAAAATAGTGACAACAGCATCATCAGGCAAATGATCTGTGAAGGTCCCTTCCAACCATTGTGTTACTCCTAGGTTAAATACAAATTCTTATGTGAAACCAAACTTACCAAGCTTGTCCACATCTTAAATTATCTAACAAATGTATCCAAAACTTTTCAACTGAAGCCCAAGTTGCCCAAGACTGTAAAATGATCCTCACTGAACTGTAATGACCCAAACCAAAACATACCAAAATTATGTTCAGATAACACCTACCTCTCCTGAATATTAAGTCCATTGAACTGGTTTTCTCTGAGTTCTGTTACTAATGAAACTACCATCTGTTAAATAAAATAAATAAAACAAACAACGTTGCATTTACCGCCAATAAGCAGACATTAGTTGCATGGTTCTGTGTGTCGGATGTACTGTAAAGTTTAATAACTTCCTCTGTCAATCTATTTTGATTTTTTAACTATTGATGTCAAATAAAAGCTCTCCAAATTACTGAACAAACTGTACTGCAAAATGTTATTTTAACACATTATACATTTTAAAACAAAAAATACATTAATTTTAGCTCTGCTTTCCCAAGAGTTAAGGCATAACTTTCAGAAGAGCATTACTAATAATTTTCACATACTTTGTCTAAGTCAATTTACTATGAAATATTATTCCCACTATTTTTATATATCTTAAGTATAAAAATGATTTTAGGTAAGATTTAGGGCTCATCTCCCATTTTAAATGCCGCAGATATAGTAAAAAAATGGAGAAGTTACATTCTAATATATAAAATAATACATATAATTTTAACTTTGTGGGGGAAAATAATGATAGAATAGGGTGTTTCTTTTGTTATAGCATGACAGCAATGGGAATTTTCTTTTTATGAATATCTATTACAGTGTAATCTAATAAAAAAATTCTCATTTATCTAGAGATCTCCCACTTCATTTTTTCCCTTAAAAGGTTGTAAAAGTAACTGAGGTAAGAAACGATAAACAAAGTTCAGTTCATGTTCCTTATCACAATGACAGCTCAATGTATGTGCTTATAAACTGGTGATGCATTACTAACAAAATCTCAGTTACACAAAATACTTACATTTTTCACCAAGTGACAATAATAATCTGCTGACGTGTAGCCCAGAGCTGATATGAATGTACTGGTTTCTGCTTCATTACTTTCCCACTTAGAAGAACAAAGGAGATGGCACAGCAAACTCTGAGAAATCAACAGAATGGCAATAAAGTACCAAGCTACCACAAACTGTTTAAAGGGATAGGACAGCTATTGAACTCTGTCTGGCTAAGGCATTTTGACCAGCTGTGGACATTTTACATCATTGATACAGAAGAGCAGACAGCTCCCAGCAACCATAAGGAAAATGTTGCAGCTGCTGCAATCAAATGTGGTTCACACACAACACATGATTTCAGCAGCTGTCCAATAGCAATGGAGCCCATTCACATCAAACCACAGACCTTGCTAGGTTTCAGTTCTCTGGGAGACGCTTCAATCATCTATAGTCTCAATCAGTACCATGACCAAGAGGGAAATGTGTGAAAATCACATCTACTTTTCCATATCACTTTTTCAAGATGCTCTGGGATTCAGGGTCTAGTCTCATATTGTAATTTGCTTAATTTCCTCATTATTTTGAGAAGGTGATGATAAAAATCTTACCTTGACATTTACTTCTATATCAATTTCACCACGAAACACTTTACATTTCATTAAAACTTTTAAAATACATCATATGATAATCTAAGCAATCCTTTGATGATAGATTTTAAGTCAAATTAACAGATTCTGCTTCTGCAGGCATGTACAGGGGACTCCAAGCATAGTGCTCATGCTTTCCTAGTTCTTCAGCCCTGTGCTACAGCTCTGCTGTCATTTGGACAGATCTTACACCCCAGCACCTACACTAGCAAATGCATTATGAAAACCAAAGGTGCAAAATCTTGAGCAGGTTTTTGCATCCTGGTGTCACAACTGAGCTGAGATACTTCTATGTTGATTATCAAACTAACTGCTCTGCATTTTTTACAGCTTTCATTTCTTCCTGCTTTTGACTGCTACATGCTGACATAACAAGTTATGTTCCCCTTCCAGGGTTCATTTCAGGGCTTTATGTATCACTGACTAAAATTTGAAGTATAAACTTTATATTGCACTAAGTATATAAAATTCTTTGTAACAGAAGGTCAGGATTAATATAAACTGAAAAAGGTCTTTGTTTAAAAATCATATGATTAAAGGAAAGTTTGGATGAAGCCTCTGTGATTTCCATGGGTTTAGGATGCTTCATTCTGTGCACTCTTATTAATAAAAAGAGGAACCTGATGAAAGATTTTTGAGACAAAATAAAAAACAGAGATCTCATTAACTCATTTTCTCCTTTCAGAAACTCAAGTATTTACACATGCTTTTGTTGAACGACCCTAAGCAACTGCTTCAGAAGTCCTGGAATTAGATATATTCAATCCATGTGTTCCATGTTCAATTGACGTGAGAGAGAAGAAACAGTAGAAGAACACCAGAGGTCTAAGAAAATTCATAATTATCAAAATAAGTATTAAGCATTTGGAATACCTTATTTATGGTGCTTCAGGATTCTTTTACTACCTTGAAGAGTTTTGTTAAATGCCTGAATATCCTTTTCCTTCATTGTACAACTGTTTTCCTAGATAGGCCTCAACAGGAGCAACGGCTATTCTATTGCCATCCGGAGAAATCCCAAAAACCAAAAAGGAGGAAAAATACTCTGGCAAAACAGTTTCAAAGTAGTAACTTATATACAATTTTTTCATTCTTAAGAAAAAGACAGAAAAGAGCAAATTTTAAAAATGTATAAGCATCTAAATGTATCAAAAGGGAAAGCTAAAATCTATTGAACTCTTAACAGGCCTTTATCAATTTATTAATAAAAAATAATAACTCTTGTATATTTTTATTGTCTTTTGCAACTATTAATGAAGTTAATTTTTTTCAGAACTCTATCAAGGGTACCTACAAAATAGGACAGTTTGCCAAGTAGAATAAGATAAGAGACCAAACTGCAAGTCTAAAGCAAAATAAAGAAGGCATTACAACACTAAAACCTGGGATGCCACTTACACTAGAAGTAAGGAGGGGCCTTCAAAAGTACAAAGTCTTTATATTGCTTTGTGAAAGACTTACAAAAAGCTTGACCAGTGACAATAAACACAAAAATCTTTGAAAAGGATTTGACAAGCTGACATAGCAACAAATGACAGCTAAATGACGGAGTGGTTTAAAACCCCATATATCCATGTGTCACTACAAAATCTATTATCTAGAGACCCCTTCTGTAACCAGAATTTTCCTAAGAGTAAAATTAATTGAAGACTCTCTTTGTGAAGAGTACTTTCAAAATTACTTTCCCCCTTACCCTTGTGTAACAGCCAGTGTTAACCAAGCAATAGAAGAAAACAAAATGATTATACATCATCAGACTCTGCATATGTCCTGCAACAGTTTCCTGCACTAGTTTTTGGTTTGGTATTGTTTTGGGATTTTGCTTGCTTATTAACTTGCTTGGGATTTTTTGTTGTTTCATTTTCAATTTACTAGATCCATGCAAGGAATTTGCAGGGGTTTTTTTTCCTTGAAATGTACAAAATCTCAGAACAGCCAGAAGGGGGCAAGGGAAACACAGGCAAGGAGATACTGTAATCAAGATGAAAGGAGCTATTAGGTGTTTATATAAGATAAATAAGTATTAAAAATGGATAACATTTAAAATTCAGCTCTATGTCTTATGTATTTCATTTTACTGACAGTGTTGCAGTGGAAAGCCTGATACGTCCCGACATGCAACGAAGATAGCAGTAAGTTAAAGCATCTTTCTTTTTCAGTTTAAAAGCTTATTCTTCTAGAACACATACAGAAAGTTCTCCTCTCTAGAAAAAAATAGCTTATTTACTTATATAGTTCTGGTTTTAAGTCATAATTCTTTGCTATTCTATATTAGCAGAGAGCTGTCTGGAAGAAAAATTAGTACTGTTGCTTCACTCATACTTGACGAATAAGTTGTTAGGATAAGGAATATTTAACGTCTTCATCAACGGGATGGGATTGAGTGGGACAGCAGGATCGAGTGCACCCCCAGCTAGTTCGCAGATGACACCAAGATACATGGTGCAGTTGATTCCCTGTGGGAAGGGATGCCATCCAGAGGTAAGAGGGACAGGCTTGAGAGAACCTCACAGTTCAACAGGGCCAAGTGAAATGTTCAGCACCTCGACTGGGGCGATCTCCAGTATCAGTTACCAGGGATCAATGGATTGAGAGCAGCCCTGCAGAGAAGGGCTTGGGAATATTTGAAATTAACTCTTTCACAAAGTACCATAGAAAAATTGAAAATATTTATATACTATATATATATAGGAAGCCATTCAAATATTTTAACCTCGTGTCAGGTTCCAATATTACATTATGAATCCTCCCCCAAAGCATTTTGGAAAATGAAAAAACATGACATATTACAAAGCAACAGTATCAATCAGTTATTTGATACTAATGACTCCTAGGGAATCATTTCAAAATCAATATCTACAAGGCATTCAAGTACATGATGAGAAAATTGTCAGTACTAAATGCACTTCTGCATTGATGGTATCAGTCATCGATCCAACACTATTCCAGCAAAACTAACAACTGGAAATCTACGTAACCACCTGTTATTCCTGACAGTGAATCAATTACCATTCACTGTCTAACCCACTAATCCTACATTCTACAAGCCAGGAAAGTGGATCTGCAGCAGAAATGCTGCATTCAAAGGAAAAATACCAAGGTGTCTTTTATTTTTGCCTTTCCAGAATCAAGATGCCTGATTTTGGAAAACAAACAGAAGTCAGGCATACTGTAATATCAGAAGTGACTGGGTTTTTTTGATTTATCTCACCACTGACTAAGAAAGAAACCACCTTGGTTGTCATTGCAAGAGAAGAAATCTGTTCCCATGGCCTAGGATTAAAGGAATCCTGTTCAAAATCTCCTTCAAACTGGATTAATGAATTTTTATAAAGCCCTATTTAAAAAAATTAACCAACTTCTTTGAACAACCTTGCAAGTGACTTTATTCTACTGATGCAATTTATACTGAGTAATACTGCAGATAATTCAAAATCCACTGCTGCAGAGCAATTTCTAATCTCTTTAGCAAACAGATAATCCTATGACCATTACCACAAAGATATAAACTCATAAACTTTCCTTATCAGTGTAAGCACACTGGAAGCAGTGTCTACAAGACACTGATATTTACAAGATTCTACAGCATACCTCCACCACCTCCCCACTCCCACAGCAAAATTCAATATGGAGTTGGCACAGGATATGATTTGCTGAGGCAAAGCAAGGGAAGAAAACAAAACATCTCCAGTCCTTAGACCTCACAGTGGTCCTTGTCCTGTCAATGGTTCAGAGCTGGGATATCAAGAAAACAAAATAAAAAAGAGAGGAGAAAAAGAGAAAAAAAAAGCAGAGAAAAAAGAGAAAGAGAGAAAAAAATAAAGAGTAGACTTGATTCATTCCCTTTTATAGCTCACCTGGTGCATGCCTCTTATGTAAACTAGACTTGTTACACAGTTTTGTTCACTCATGCACAGCCAGCCGTTCTCTAGGAAGTGAGATGGGAGACTAAGTATGAGTCTCAAGGCAGAGCAGGAACTTGGCTCAGGACAGCACTGACCCAGCTCCACAGGACTCTCCTCCAATCACCTTTCCTGTAGCAATACTCAGAATGTTTGAGACAAAACATGCTTATCCTCTACAATGCCCCCTCAGTCAGTTTGCAGATGACACCAGAAGGGTGGGAGATTTGATCTGCTGAAGCATAGGACAGCTCTGTGGAAAGATCCGGGCAGGCTGGATCACTGGGCTGAGGCCCAGTTAATGAAGTGTGACATGGTGAGGTGCTGGGTCCAGCCAACACTGGGTCCATTCACAACAACCCCAGACAGCACTACAGGCTGGGGCAAGAGAGGCTGGAAAGCTGCCCAGCCAAAAAGGACCTGGGGGTGGCTGGTCAACAATGGCACAGCATGAGCCAGTTGTGCTCAGGTGACCAGGAAGGCCAGTGGCACCCTGGCCTCTATCATCAACAGTGTGGCCAGCAGGACCAGGGCAGTGATTGTCCCCCTGTAATTGGCACTGGTGAGGCCACACCTCAAATCCTGAGTCCAGCTGTGGGCCACTCACTGCAAGAAGGACTTTGAGGTCCTTTGACTTCTCTGGAGCGAGTCCAGAGAAGGGCAGTGAAGCTGGTGAAAGATCTGAAGCACAGGTCCTGTGTGGGGCTCAGCTGTTGGAGCTGAGAAAGTTTAGCCTGGAGAAAAGGAGGGGAGACTGTATTGTTCTCTACAACTGCCTGAAAGGAGGGTGTAGCCAGGCAGGGATCGGTCTCTTCTGTCACAGTCTCAGTAACAACTGACAGAACAAGAAGACATGGTCTCAAGTTGTACCAGGGAGGTTAAGATTGGACACTGGGAAAAATTTCTTCCTTGACAGGGCTGTCAGGCATTGAAATAGGCTGTGCTATTGGTGGTGGCATCACCACTCCTGGAGGTGTCAAGGTGTGTGTATGTGACATGGGGACATGGTTAGGTGACAATACAGCAGCGCAGTGTTAACACTGATGATCTTATAGGTCTTTTTCAATGTCTATAACTCTAAAGAGAGCTAAGCAACTAAAACACTTTTAAGCTAGCTCTTCTATACTCCTCTTTAAGTAATGAATGCTGATTTCCATGTGCTATAAGGATTTGTTAAGTTATTCCATAACATTCTTTGTAACAACCATCTCAGGAGGCACACGACCCTATAAAAGTCTAGAAATTACTTTTCTGGAGCGGAACTTGTCCCTCCACCGATTTAAGTTACATAGCCCCAGGCACACACCAACTCAACTCATATCCACAAATCCAGCAAGGCAGGAGGTGCTTTGGGCTCTGATACTGTATTTACCAAACAGGGATCCAAAAATTCTAAACCCTTTCTTTTATCCCCTTTTTTTTTTCTGAAATAGTCAATATTTTCCTGCATATGTCAATGGGGAAAATATAGAAGCTTGAATTAAAGGCACAATTACTTCTGAAATTAGACATCAGCATATAAATAGAACTTGATTTTTATTGTAAGATGGCAAGTTTTATGCTATTAACTGTATTTGAGTAGCAACTGTCCTGGAATTTATGATAGTTTCAAAGACATTCCAGGGGAGCTAGATAAACCAATTTATTTCTGGAAACTTCTCAACACACTCTTTCTGAAATATTTATGGTTCTGAATGTCCTCAGAAGCAGATGTGAAAATCAATAGCTCCCATGTATTTTGAGCAGTGGAGATGGATGGTTTCACTGGGATAAGCCATTCAAACCTGACACTAATTAAGACTTCCCAGCGATGATACTGAGCTCTTTTTTAACATCTTGGACGAGTCTAAAAAAACAACAGTAGAGCAGGACGAAACTGAATCATCTATCATTTATTCTACAGCAATACTTCTCTTAAGTACACTCTGCTTGAAAACACTACATGCAGTTTTTTTGAGGAGAGATTATTAATGACATTTTGCTGCAAATTATGATCTGTGTGGATCTGCTGCAGTAAGTATAGCATGGATACCCAAGGGGAAATTTCTGAAATCTGTTCAAGTAACAGGTTTATTTCTGACCTTTTTATCTGATTCAACTGGAACCAGATTTCCTCAGCTCTGCTAAAAGAAAGCAGGTATAATATGAAAAATTACATCTTAATCAGAGGAAGCTTTAGAAGTAAGCACTATTTCTTATTTGTATTTAATCAGACATTAGAATGAGCATTTTTTGTATGTCAATGACTTCAAGAGTTTGTAAATCAGTGCTGCTCTTAGGTGTTTCCCTTAGAGCCAGATGGCCCATGGCTTTCAACACAAGTCTAGAAGAAAAGAAGTCAAATTCTATTTCCAATCTGACTTAAAAAGTACTTAAAAACTGTATCATCTACTATAAAATTACAGATAAATCAGACAATACGACTGCCAGTCATAATTTAAAAAAATAAAAATAGTACATAATAGGGTTCTCCTTTAAATGTAGGATCCTAACAGCCCACATTACTTTCTAAACTGTTTAAAGAGTAAGCAAGATATACACATTGCTCTGATTTGTTTTGTAAATATAATTTTTTGTTTGCTAGCTTTCAGCACCTCAGACCAAAACAAATTTTTGGAAATATTTTTTAGTAATTTTTAAAAAAAAATCCTAAAGGCCTATGAGTTTTATTGCATCTCATACCCTCTAGATTAAAATACTGACAATAAAACACAGAGCTGATACTTTTAACACCTTCTTACTATGAAATAAGCAGCCAGTTCTGAAGAATCATAGTGGCTAAGTTTGTAAATGACAAAGCACTACGTTAATTTAGAGATCATTTAACCAACTGTTTATGAAATCAGTTCTGGGACTGGAATGCTGACATAACACAATTCATATTATTTCCACACATTTATCTATTCATAACAAAGTCTATGACTTTTAATTGTGCTTCTAAGACCTCTTGCTCACTTGTTATATGGCTACAGGAGAAGACAGCAGAATAGTTTTCTGGAAACCAAAATCAAACTGTGAAAGAATATAAGGTATCAAAACATCATACAATTTAAATATCATCTAGCTTTATTCAAAAATATTCTGTTTTCTCAACATTTACAGAATTCTCAGTGTATCGATGAGGGGAAATTACATGGCATATATTTGTGAACAACAATTATTATCAGTATGTGAGAGCATATTATGCTCAAAAAGTAGTAAAAACTTATTAAAAAATCTTTAAATATACCATTGATAACCTAACCAAAAAGTTGTTTTTCCTTTAAAATTAAAACTGGTTAAAACACATTGCAGACAGACAAAATGTTAAATCACAAACACACATACATTTCAATTATTAACTAGTCAACACAACCTCTCATTTTACCAAACTGAGTCTATTACAGTAACCACTCGGAGGTTTTGCAAAAAAGAAACCACTCCAGTTTCAATAAATATTAAGAACGCTTGGAATATTCTTCAGTAATTTAGTTAATTAGGGTCAAAGTGCCTAAGTACAGGGCTAGGAGAGGTTTTCTTCCTACATTTCTTTCTGACATTTACTGTCAGGAAGTTTTCTTGTTTCAGCACAGTTTATGGACACATGCATCTACAGGATGGTTTTCATTAGCTAAATTCTGTGCCACCACACAAAACTGCTGACCGCAAGTCCACGTTTAGGATTTATTGGAGTTTCTCCTTTTAGCCCTTCTTCCCTTGGAATGAAAGTCTGATATCTGCCTACATCTAAATCTCCACTGATAACCGTGACAGACTAGTTGATCATAAACAAGTTATTCTGCTAAATACTCTAACAGAGACAAAGATCTTATCATTTAAGCATGTGACCAAGTTACAGAAAATCTAGATAAATGACTAGACTGAATTACTATTACTTCTGAGCTAAAAATAAAACAAACAAAAAAATCCCCCAACAGGAATAAAATTATTATTTTGGAAAATTCATACACAGACTTCATTGCTTTTCACATATTCCCAGACATGAAAACATACATTCTGTGAAGTTCTCCACATTCTATCTGATTTTGACCCTTAACCCTGTCCGTTCCCTGCAGAATTAAGCAGGGAACACTCACTTTCAGTCAAGTGTTTTCAGAAAAACTGCTTTAGGTGCCCTTATATTAGGCCAATTTCCTTAACTTTGTTTCAACAACCATAACTACAATTTTTCCTTTAAAAAGATTTAAAAAGTACAGTACTAAAGGATCATGAAAACCTACTTGAAAATCTTAACTGAAAAAAAATTCAAAAACCTTTTAGACAAATATGCGTTTCCTTTAGAATTTAATGTATGCTACGAACTGTACTACTCTTGCTGATATATGTAGCTTAGTAAAAAGACTAGGCTCATACTCTACCTCTGTTTGCTAAAATGGATGAAAAATGTTACATGATCCTAATTTCCAAGTGAAATGTGGAAAAGAAAATTATGGGGAGGGGAAGGGAATGCTGCATTATTTTCCCCTCACCAATTCAACCTCAGTTACCTTTTGTGACACTGGTACAGTAAAAACATGTTGCACTACTGCTGCGGATAAGACCATGAAACTTTTGAGTGGACGAGTTCCAAAGCCCAAGCCCCATCTGCAAGTCACTAACAAAACCCTCAGAAATCATAAGAAAGAAGTTGAAGAACTGTTGGGCTGGCAAGCTTTGAGTCTACTCTTGGCCTCAGACAGGAAAAGCAGTTTCAAATCTCCTTCCCTTTTCACTCTCCTTTCTCTTTAAGAAACACCCACCTAGAAAGTGCTATTACTCTTTGTATTAAAAAAGTGGAGACTTTTGATGCTGAAATAAAACACACATTTACACTAACTTACAAAAGGAAATTCAATAGCTCTACCAGAGTCAACCATAAATCTTTTTCTTTTTTTTACAGCTCTCTGGTTTAACTAGCCAATGATTTAGAATTCATTTCCTTCTTCCCTCCACAATTTTCCAAAGCCAAAAAGCAAACTTCTCACTGAAGGATTCCTAAAATCCACACAAAAATGATGTGGATAAGAGGGATGAATAAATTTAGAAAAGTGGATGGACTGTAAGCTCGTTTCACTTTTACTTTAAATCTCTATAATTTTCAGAAAAATTGTAATCTCAAATTTATGATTTTTTCAATGAATGTATGTACCCATTATATACTTCCAGTAGGTACACACTGCAAATATTGCACCTAATTTACAACGATACTCAGGAAAGATTAGTTTAATCACATTGAAGTTGGGCTTCCTAAGTATCATGCCATTAAAAGTTTATGCAGAGAAAACTGTCTACTGAACTTCTTAGCAAAAAAAGCACATAATATACCTATAATGATGATACAACTGCTGGTCACCATTATATTAGATTGAGTAAGAATATCGAATGCTAGTAGAATTTCTTCAAATAGAGGTCTCTTTTTGTGTCTCAGTAACAAATCATTATTCTTTACTAGAGCCACCTGGCACAGCTAAAGTGTTCCGAGAAATGTCAGCTAGCTAGCAATTTGTGACACTTGCTGTTAAAGCTCAAGCAGCCTTGCAGGAGAGAGAAATTCTTGGTTTCTCATTTTGTTCTTTGACAGACTTAGCCTTTGTTTATTTTGGCCCAGAAACTGAGAAATCCTTTATAATCATGTTAGCTTGGCATTGTTAAAAGAATTATATTTGAAGAAGAGAGGTCTGTTTTTTGCCAGCCCATTCATAATACCATTCTATTTTCAACCAGAAGACTATGGTAATGCTTGCAAATTTGAAAACATTGCAAATTCTCTTACATTCTACCAATGTAAGTATCTACAGCTGATCAGAGAAGGTCCAAATCAGCCTAAAATGCTGATTCTCAAAAAAGCTAGAGAGAAGACTAACTATTTTGATGTATTATCATCAAAATGTTCAAAATGACCAAGCACTCCCTCGGGCTGACTTTACAGTAATGAAACACCAACAGGAAAAAAAAAATACTGTCAGTGAACTCAGTAAAACTTCAAGACAATAAGCATTAGAAACAGTTTATGTGCTATATGTGAAAAGCCATCTTCATTCTAAAATTTTTCCATGTTAAAAAGATTCAGCCCATCTCTTCTTGTAAGAGTAAGTTTAACATCTTTTATCACCCTCCTGTCCTTTAAGAATTAAACTTCTTTAGAACGTATTCTACTAGAAATCTTGAATATATACTATCACTGTATCAATTACTCATCCTTGATTCATCAGTCAATTCTCATTTTCACTGCAGTATTTCCCCTCACCCACACCTAACCATACCTAAGAATCTGGGGTCTTTAACCTTCAATAGACTTGTACATTAGCAAGTTTAAGAGGCAGACATGTCAAATTTCTAGCAAACACTGCCCTGAGATCTGGGTTTCCTAAGGTGTGTACACTGTAGGAAGTGCACTGACTTCAACAGGATAAAGTCCTTGGGACACAAACTAATCGCCTAAGGGACAGAGAAAGTGCCTGAATTGCTCTTTACTCCTTTGGGACACATTGCAAAGCAAACCAACTTGATTCTTAAAACTAAATTTTAACTAGTAATTTAAAATTTGAAAAGTCTCTGATCACATTAAGAGTTCACTAAGTCATTAGGCTTTATTTAATTATGTCAGATCTTAAAAACGTGCCCTATGTTTCACATAAGCCTTTTGTCCCTATGTTTTGATTTGAAAGGAGATTCACTTTGAACTGTTACCCACTGACACTTAAGACATTACTTTCAAGCCCATTTACATACTTCATTCCACATATAGTTAATTACAATATAAAAACTCATCCATCAAAACATATCTATTTATGCACATGCACTTATAAAATTAAATTATCTGTCCTCAACTGCAGCTGATTTACTTACTCCAAAAAAGGTCTGTAAGTGCTGTGTAATTATTTTCATGACACCAAGTTTAGCTGCTTAACTCTGTTCCACAGAACTCAGATTCCAGATGACTATCAAACATCAAGGAGGTGAGATCAGCTTCCAAAGGAGTAAACTGGCCACAAGGTTAAAAAACACCAGAAAGTTCCCTTTCATTTTGGTTGCAGAAAAGGTATTGTGCTAATGGCTAGAGAGACAATAAAGCATTTTACAGAAACAGCAAAACCACAGCACTGAAGAAAAAAAAAAATGGGATAATGAAAACAGGATGAAAAGTTTTAAAATTAAACATAAGACAGCATTTAATGTAAGGGCGGAGGTTATTTCTTGCTGCAAAAAACCAACAAAACATTCAGGTTTTAAAGTAATATGTATTTTAATAACAAAAGCCACAACTGAGCACCACAAACGTTTTAAGAACCCATAGATAGCACATTATATACTATTTAGTTCAAGCGGAACTGATTTGGTAGGTAACAGCTGACAGAAGCAAGCAGCCAAAAAGAGGGGTCAATATTTTTTCAGAATTAAAACCCCTTAATGATCTGTGGAATGCTGTTTACTTCAGGTCTGTTTTACAACCACTGCTGCATGGAAAAGGGATTGACTGAAACGTTTGCAGCCTGCGGCCACCCACACTATGGGAAACACTGTGATTAAAGAGAATGCTACGTTGTTGTATCTGCCAGCAGACTGTTCCATGCTGTAATTATTATACTTGCCGTCTTCTTTTAATCTATTGCATCTGTTGTGGCAAGGCCCCAATGTAAGCTGTCCAACAAGAATACCACTGAACCTGAATAGCAAGCTATTTTTAATGTGCGCAAATGGTCTGAAAACTGGATACTTTAAATACTTCTTTTTTAAGTTTAAAAAAACATTTTGCCTTATAGGATAGCCAGTGACATAGAGAAAGCAGATCTACTACTGAAACACTCACTTTAATCTATCTGAAGACATAGTCTGATATACCACCCATACACCCACATCTTTAAAATGAGCTAAGTTGCTGCTTCAGATCCTTGAAGCACAAAAACTACGTGAATTCTAGATAAGACATGTATCTAAAGAGCACTAATATATCAGAATTCCATATGTCACTTTGTTATTACATACACTGGACATTTCTGATGACTGACCCCATAACTGCTTCCTTCCTCTACAAGAATATTTAATATTTAATAGCAACAGCAACCTTGAAAACAACTAAATAAGCCCGAAACACCAAAATAAGTAGCAGTTCTCTAGGCAGAAATTTTATTTTTAATTCTGATTTGCATTAAGTGGTAAAGGAGTTCAAAACTTAAAATACATGCATTCTCTTGATTTTCTTTGGTGTTTTCTCACACAAAATTAAGCAGTACACCACCATTGTGCACAACACGTATCTGTTATTGCACTCTTCTCTAACAAATGGTTACAGGCAGCCTGTAACATTTCAACGATTTTGCCAGGAATTGGCTGCAGATGCTCGTGTGAAAAGCACAGACTATCTACCGGCTGTAACTATGAGGTATTGCACTAACCAGTGTGCCACCAGCTAGCAGAAGAGGGAAAAAGGATACATCACAGGCAAGGCTGAATGAAAACAATAAAGGACTGAATAAAAGCCCATTTATCTCCAAGCACTCCAGACCACTTTGAGGAAAAATCTTTAGACCCTCTTACATGTAAGCTGTTGATGGAAGGCAAGCGTAAAGTCCATATATAGTGATTGAGGAAAACTGCTACAAAGGCTCTTGAAGGACCAGTGAAAAACACAGAAAAAAATTAATAGGAAAAGTATAAACAAGATACATACTTTAATCACTGTCAGATGCCTTTTATCTGAAGGAGCACCCTATGATCTCTGCAGTGATCAAAGTTCCTGATGATTATTTGTACAGGTTAGAGGAGGAATGACAACGCTTTTTCAAACATACCCAAAGAGCCATAAGATCTGTAAAACCACAAGAGTGAGCCTCAGAAAGTGATTAAGTAACTTTGAACTACTTTGGCCTCCAGGAGACTTAACATTTTCCATTTGTCTCTTGGATGCATGCCTCCTGGAACACAGACGTCCCTCTCCCTACAACTGCTAGGGAAAACCAGATCCCCTGCTCCACGCCTTCCCATCTCTCTTATGCTGACATTCTCTTCTTATTTTGTGTTTTATCATAGTAAAATATTGCAGTGATATTATCACAAAGGTAAGAAATAGTCCAAACTAGTTATTTATCTTAGCCGAAATACTACTAATTTCTTTTCCTTTTAGTGAGAGGAAATTACAACAAAAAAAAGTTTGAAAATGCTGTATTTGTAATAGAACCCTGCTAAAACCTATGCTCTATGACACAGATTCTTTCTCCTTTAACTTTCTCAGTAATAAATAGCAGGTGAAGTATGTTCATAATTTTAACTCAGATATCTCTGTTCAGCTCTTAATCTCCTTCTTTCAAAGTTGTCTAGATAAGAAGGAAAAAATATGTTTCCCAGTATGTCCTCTAGCAACTCATAAGCCTCTTAATAGACACATTACCCATATATGTCAATAAAGTAGTATTCTTATCTCATAGAGACATCCTTTATTATAAATCCAACATTATTTTAATACTTCTTCCATCAGATGCTCTTGGGGCCCATTTCCCTGGTGGAATGACAATTCACAAGTGATTTAGGCTCTTCCTAAAACAGAAAAGCAAACAGAAAAGAACAGATACTGAGGTTCACTAATTTGTGCACTTCATATTTTCCTCATGTTACCTTAAATTCCTGTCTCCTAGAAAAAAGTGAACCTGAAGATTTTTTTCTAATAAAGAATTATTTATGAAAAAAAAACCTTTTAGAAAAAGAAGAGAAAAGCTCTTTACATTATGTTTGGATTACTTTTAATATACGCCCATTGCTAACAATTTCTAACGTTTTCCTAAACATCTGACAAAGTGTGCATACAAATAAAAATAGTAGGTAATGAGTTTGAAAGATGGAAAATATATTGGCCCCAAAATCAAATCAACATTCTTTACCTAAGAAGAAAATATTGTCGTTCCAATTCTGTGTACAACTTACAGAGAATCACAGGATGGGTTGGGTTGGAAAGTGACCTTGAAGAAGATCTAATTCCAACCCACCCACCATAGGCAGGGACACTTTCAAGGTATTTGGTTCTTGTCTGAGCTACACTGCAGCCGTGCCTGTGGCTGGCCATACACCCTGCTGCCCGGGGCCTGATCCCTGGCCATGACTTCACAGCTACACCTTGGGCCTGCCTCGTGACTGTGCGCCTGGTGTGGCAGTCACTGGACTCACGGTTGAGCCTGGTGATTGCCACTGGATTTGCTCTGCTCTTCTTGTGCTACTGTGCCATTTCTGTGTCAAGGCACAGCCTTCTCACCTACTAGAGATCCTGGCTCATCTTCCCCTGTGGAGCAGCCTATCTTCACACCAACTGCGGCAGCATCACTGAGCTACTCTCAACTGCCCCCGAAATATAATGGTCTCAATACTCAATTTCACTAGGTGTCACTAACAAGTATTTTCAATCAGCCTCTCTATTCATTACTCTTAGATACTACATGAATTAGGAATTGATTTACATTTACATTTTGCCTCACTGAATTTTTTCCAAATGCTTACTGAATTTTTCGGCCAAAGGCAATTCTGTTCAGGGTCTGAATTTACCTTTGCAAATGTGATACTTAAGGGATGAAAAGTGTTTCCTTTCTGAATTTATTCTCAGACCTTTTGGCCACAACTGGTTTATTATTATTTAAGATGAAGCTCAATTTTCGCCAAAAAAAAAACAAACATAAGCATTTTACTGCAAGAACTCAGGTCAGTGGATGACTAGGATTTCTTATTCTTGCTTTTGTTATGCCAATTGCACAAACAGCAGCATTTTCCTGTTTTAACTGATGTGACTGCAGTGATACCAGTATTTTTTTGCAAAGATGGTCACAAAAACTGAGGATACTTTTTCATAAATTATTTATTCCATTCTGTTTTGAAAACCTTTCAAGATCTGCACAGATTGCTTCCTGAAGAGTTCTGCACAAGAGTACACTTAACATAAAAGTGGTTAAGGCCACTTGATGAAGGATATTCAGAAGACTTTTTACACAGTCCCTCCACAAAGCATGGTATTCTTAAAACAATCTGTCTTGCTCTACTCTTCTCCACAGGTGGGTTAGTCCCGTCCAAAACCCTTTGTGCTTGTTTCACTTAGCTCAGGAATTCTGCTTCTTTCAAAAATTACTTGGAGCTTCTGACCATATTCACTTGTTGGATTTGGGTATCATTATTTTCTCCCAGAATTATAGAACTTTTTGGCTTTTAGAAAATATGTTCCTGCCATCTGGTGACAAAAAGCAACTGCTGTACTCAAGTAAACAAACACAGCTTTCCATGTGGAGAGAGCCTGATATTATGGAAAGCTTAATATCTGACACCAGCCAGAAATGTTCCTCTTTTTGTGTTATCACACATCCTTTTTTTATAAATTTAAATGAGTAATCCTTCACTGGTGTTGGGTTGGCCTTGTATATTGCCAGAAAATATACCAGTTATTCTTCAGAACAGATGGCCTTCAGGAAAGTCACAGAATGTCTGGGTCTCTTCAGCTTTGTTCTGCACTTTGAGTACTACTCTACCGAACTGGAAGGTTTGAGTTGTTTTTTGTTGTTATTATATTTTGGTTTTTGTTTTTGGGTTTTCTTTTGTTCGGTGTCCCAGCTTCTGGCAAAAGTTATTGTATTCCATCAAGTATTTTTAGATCTGCATGCCCTTACAGCTCACCTTTTTTCCTCTCTCTCTGTCAGATTTGCTTAGATAAGTGGCCCTGACAAAACAAGTATTCCATTTTCCCGTGCTTTAGCTTTGGCTGACATAATCATTTTTGTTTTGTTTTGGCTCTAACTGTCCAATTGGTGCTCAGTGAATACAACCAATCACAACTTTGGTCTATATCTGCTAACATGTAGCTCACCACTTGTTCCAAATTCTGATATACACTACAATCTCTCGGCTGTGAGTCAGCCTTTAAGTTTGTAAGACTGGAGTCTGTTGGATCCAATTCGGATGGCTTATCAACTCAGAAATTACATTTAAAACTGCATTTCCCACTCTCTCCGTAGGATATAAGCCTATGTAGGATTAATAACTGAATTTAAATTTTCATGAATGTTGAAAACATTAATAATTGCATAGCTTAACAATAAAATTTCTAAAAATACATTGTTGCACTGCTTCAAGGCTTTTACTGATCATAAATCACAGGAATAACCTAAAAAACTTCCAAACATAAACAATGCAATATGACAAAAGGCATCACAAGCCTGTAATTATTCAGAATCTCTTCTGAGTTCACAAAAGCCTCCAGAACAGGCAACCATTAGCATCAGGAAATATGGGAACTGTTCTTGTTTCCTCTTTTATGAGACATATTTATTTAATGATCGCTCTTAACTGAGAAAGGCAAACTTTTGTAACACAGAATAGCTGAAGATAAAGTAAAATGTACAACTACTAATTCCCAGTTTTTATTTCCATCCTCTGCTGTGCCCTGGTGTGACTCCACCTGGAACCCTGCATCCAGCCCTGGGGTCCCAGCACAGGAAGGACATGGATCTGTGAGAGTGAGTCCAGAGGAGGGTCATAAGGGTGATCAGAGGGATGGAGCACCCCTCCTGTGAGGAAAAGCTGAGAAAATTTGGATGAACCTGGAGAAGAAAAAGCTTTGGGGTGACATAATTGTAGCCTTCAAGCACCTGAAGGGAGCCTACAAGACAGATGGAGAGATTTTTTATGAGAGCATGTGGTGTCAGGACAAGGGGAAATGGATTTAAACTAAAACAGAGTAGGCTTAGATTTGATATTAAGAAGAAATTCTTTTACTGTGAAGGGTAGTAAAGCACTGGCACAGGTCTACCAGACAAGCTGGAAGGTTTCAAGATGGATGGAGCTCTGAGCAACCTGGTCTAGTGGGACCTTTCCAACTCAGGACATTTACAGCAGTATAACCAATTAACCCCATCTTACAGCAAGTTTAACCAGTTATCGGCAACCCACCGTACAACACTGCCTTTTAATCAAAACCCATGCAGGGAACACCTGGGAAGGGCCACGGCAAGACTACCATTAGTTTGACCCCTAGCAACATCTGAGTGACATCCCCGTGCGCGCACGGAGGGCGGAGATCGCCATCTCCTGGCTCCCGGCGGCGCCGGCTCTGGCAGCTGACCCCGCCGGTGCTCAGGCACGGAGGAAGGCTGGCTCCTGACGAGAACCCACACACAAAAGAACCTGCGATTTGTGGTACCCGACATCGTGGGGCAAGTCTCCCACCTGCAGAAAACAAACTCGTGAAAGCACCAGCAGTAAATGAAGGGTAACAGAATAAACTGAAACATGGGAGCCGCAAACCGAGTAATGTGATGAGAGACATACAACAAACATTCAGAATAGATAGTTGGTCCTTAAAATATACAAACCATGACCATAGATAAATGAGCTACTAGGAAGCCGTGTAATAGGGGAAAAAACAAAGCAGGGGAAATACAAAAACCCTGTGCTGTTCAGAATACTACTTGTAATTTTTTAAGTGAGAGAGGGAGGAGGTGAGAGAAAAGGAATAAATATTTCCTTTATGCTTCTTTTTACTCAAGCTACTTGCATGGTGAGTTTTTCATTGTAAATACTTCAGAACCGAGGTCTGAAGTGTTCGCACATAAATTGTTCACATTCACTCTTTAACATAACAGATCCTTGGATAGAGGACTAGCTCTATCTAGCACTATCCAAGTGCTAGAAGTGCTAAAATGCCCATAAATATCAAGAATCAGTCACTACCAAAACAAACACGGATAGAATTCTTCCACATTTATGGAAAAATTATGGGCAGAAAAATAAAAAATTTGGTTCAACTAAATCCACTGTGAATACAGCAAAGAAGATAATAAAATTAATTTTCTTATTAGTGAGGATCCTGCACTGTTGCCAAAAAAGTCAGGAATCTTAACACAGAATTCTCACTACTGCAACCATTAAAAACTAAGAGTTGAAACAATGCCCCAATAAGGGCAGCAGGGAAGCTGGCTTCTAAACTTGAGACTGCTGAACATTAAAAAATGTTCAGCTTTCCTTGGAAGCATATTTATTTGACTGCTGTGAAACAGAAAACTGTGTACATATTAATATAAAATGATTATATGTGTACCTAGATGTAATATGAAGAATGCCATCTACTGGTATATAAAAATATACACCACTGTTTCTAAGTTTTTAAGTAACAGCTATCATAATAAGCAACAATGTTGTTATTACTATGTTCTCCAAACAACAGTTTCCACTTTCAAACTTTCTCACATACTCAGCATATTTTAGCAAATACATATAAGCCATATATTCTACAACCTAAGTTTCTACCCATGAAATGGAGAAAAAAGAAAATACAGTTGTCTTATTTTAAGGCCTTAAGACGATACTGCAGCCTATCAGTATTTAAAGGGGGCTTATAAGAAAGATAGATGTCGCGGTGCCAAAACCGAAGCCCCTCGGCTTCACCCCGAGCCAGCCCAGGCACCGGAGCAAGCGTGAGTCTGAGCTGCCCCTCAGCACTCAGTGAGGAGTCAGCCCTTGTGGGTTCTTTTCCCTGGGAGAAGGCTAAATGGTGATAAGATGTATCAAGCGACAGCGCAGAGAGGAAGAAAGGAGGGTCCAGCCTGGCAGGCAGTTAAACAGTAACTTTATTCTTCCACAACTCTGCCGGGGCCAGGTCGGTCTGGACCCAGAACACAGTGATACAGAGGCTTATAAAATCTCGGGGAAGGGGAGGAGAAATGGGAGTTCCTCTTTGTGGCCACCAATTAAAACATATCACTAAGGAGACAAAGGGAGGGGTTACAATCTTTGGGCCAATTGGGGAGTAGGGGAGGGAAGACACTGTGGCGGGAAAAAGTAACATGAAACTGAAGTGGGCTAAAAATAGAAGCTTGTAGGGAGGATGTAGCAACTTATGAATTTCAATGAGGGGACTAAGCACACAGAACTTACAAAAGTACATAGAACAAACTGCTTTGGACCCACCATTCTTTTTGCTTTTTTCAATCCCTTCCAACCCAAAACCACCCCATTTGGTAAACCACCCACATGTCCTTCAACCTTTCCTAGCTCAAAGATCCCTTCTTTATTGTCCTTCTTTCAGCTCCCTCTCTTTCTTCCTTAAGTCTCTCTTCAAATCCTCTCCCTCGTCTGTCCTTCTGTTACTTGTCACAGTCCTTCAGAGCACCTGCTTTCTCCTACTTACACTGTCCAGCTTTTCTCAGGAGGGTCCGAACAGCGTTTAACATAATAAACATGGAAAGTTCAACTGTCCACACCACCACAGACAGAGATAGATTTGGCCATGCACAGGATACAGACTTACAAAAGAACTACACATTTTCAGAAAGGAAAACTCAGCCAAGCCAAAAAAAAAAAAAAAAAAAAAACAAACCTCTAAAAACATGGGGCAAACCCTAGAGATCTTCCACTCTGTTTATGCTATTATGTATATACTGTCTTATTCCTTTGTATTAGTTTTAGAGATACTAAAGCACTGAAAATACAGATCTGAGAAAAAAAAGAAAAAACCAAAGAAGACAAGAATTTAGAAAAGGATATTAACTTCCTTTTTCACCCAGTGTGAAAAGAGATGGGCTGTAACACTCTCCTAAGTATGTATGGCCTTCCAACACAATACAATAAAAGTAATATTGGAAATAAATTCCAGAGTCATAAACACACCTTATAGACTGAGAGCAGAGAAGAAGGTGTGGCCAAGTTAACAAAAAGGAAACCTGCTTCAGAAAAGCTCTCATTTGCAGCAATGTGATTGCAAGAGTAATGTGCAGGGAAGAAAGGCTGTTCTAGCCATATCACAGAGCACTTTATCTTAAAACCCTACATACTTCACAGCTCCAAAAATCACTGTTCAGAACAGGCTTGCTGCAGAAACTAAATAAATTCCTAAGAGACTGGTTTCTCCAGATCATGATTGTTTTTATTAGTGAGAAATCTATGGCAGCATATATCTTGGCTCCAATACTAAGGCTCAGAATCATAAACAAAACCAAAAATATCTACCATTTTAAGTAGCATCTAATCCTAAAAAGACTGCAGTCTACACTGCACACTTTAATTTAACAATAAACTTCACATTTTGTTATTTTAAAGGACTTGCAGACCTGCACAATCTTCATTTCAGAAGTGGGGTAATAACGCATTTCAAGTGGGTAGCTACCCTTCCTGCCATTAAAAACAACACAGCTTTTCTATGACAGTGGCATGAAATTCAAAAAGTAAGCTAGCATTAAATACAATCAACATTAAATACATTTTTTGCAACTTTGAAAATGCAATTTAGTAGCTGTAACCAAAATACTTGAGATCAGCCTTTCTACCAATGACCTTAGCCAAAGACGGACTGAAAGGCCCCAGGACTCCTCAGGAACTCACACTTGCCATCACAGAAAAAGCAAGGTGTAATTTTACAGTCAATGTACATAGCTATAAAAGCAAAGGGAAGCACAGATTCAACACTAACTTGACCAAATAATGTAATTTTCTAATCAGATGCAAGTTTGCATTTTGTCTTTTTAAATAGAAATCATTATCACAGATGGCAAAAGAAAACTAGCAAAAGAGTAGCAGAACATTTCATTTAGGTTGTCCTGTAAAAACAAGTATGATAGTCCTTATCGTATCATAATTGCTGATGACTAGAACTACAGTGATGATCAGGAAAGGGAAACAAAACCAGTTTCTTAAAAAATGTTTTGTGATGATGCCCACTGGGCAGTAAAAACCTGAGAAGAAATTCTAATAATTCTACTAATTATAGAAAACAATTTAATAATACCCTTTCTTTTAATCCCAACTGCTGTATTCTCATGTTGTGCTACAACTTTAGGCAACCAGGTAAGGCTGAATGATAAAAATAGCTAGTAAGATATGTTTATGTTTTGAATTCCTCCATGCCCTCTCTTTCCTAACCTTTGGACTAACCCTTGACCCATCAAGTCACAGTGGCTATTATGGGTGATTGAAACACATAGAGTAAGTGGAAAAAATTCTGCAGATCACAGGGCAGTTTGAATCAAATACTTGACATGTTAGTTTCAGTGTAAGGCAAAAGCAGCAATCCCACCTCCATCCATCTCCACCTGTTTGTCCCTGCTTACCTGATACTTTTTCTTATATCAGCAACACCATCAGTTCAGTTACATGAATCAGATGAGTCAAAGTTGTAGATTAAGACAACTGGGTTTTTTCACTGTCTGTAGTAGACTAAGTACATCTCTCCCTCACCACTCAAAATCATTAATGCATATGTTATTAATGTGCATCATTAACGCACACATATATGTTATGCCACTAAAAAGCAAAATGGACAAATTTTGCTCTGTTTGATCACTAACTGCAGACTACTGTGCCTGTCCTATTTCATTATGAAGAATACAAGGAATCAGCAAGACTTAATTAGAAAAGGCAGAGGAGTTTTTTGTGTCATTTTACTTTGGCATTCAGAGACTGCCATACTTTAAATTAAAAGTATACTAACCTCAGTAAAAGCCTTCTGAAAAACATGAAAGACAGGAAAAAAAAAAAGGGTGATTTTCCTCAGCATTAAATTGTTCAAATTTTCATGGTAGGTGGTAGAGCCCACTAAACAGGTATGTAGAGACACCCAAGGCCACCTAAAAGCCTGTGAGAACATATTTCTAAGACTACTGCATTTTAATAAACAATACTTGTGTATTAACATAAAAATGTATATCATCATCATCCTCAATTATTTTATAGTAACTTGTACATCCTAGTATTACATGCATGTGTGGATAATCTGACATACAAGATAAACTAGTAAGTAAGAAATTATCTACCTACAGAAATCTAGAAGTATCTTCAGCTTTAGTAGAGCTGTACATAAATAATGATGAGGCTGCTACAGTCTCATGACTTGTGAAGACTAAAAGATTAAGAAATATTAACAATTCCATTTAAATTTTTTACCATAGTCATGTGGACCCATGGAAAAAGGAAGGACAGAACAGAACTGTACTCTCAATTTGTTAATCAGCAGTGTAAAATATGAAGCATTGATGTGCTGCAAGCTATTTACATGCTGATGTGCTTTGTTAATTCAGTGTGGAAATATGTAAAATAGGAACAGATGTGCCATGCAAAACCCTAATTTTGGGATTAAAGCTAGAGATTTATTATTCTTTAAGTCACTAAAGATAAATCCACATACACAAAAGCACTGCCCCTTCCCTCTCTGACTGTCTTTGAGTAAGGTTTGGATACAATTAAATTCTTCATAGGCAGAAGATTAAACAAAACCAAAAAGGAATAAAATTACAGAACAAATGTAAGTTGTTAAAAAAAAACCACGGCATTTTTCCAGTTATTTATTCTATCCCAATTGAAAGGTTATTTATTTTTAATAGCGACCCTTGCTTCCCTTCTGATTTCAGGTTGCTGTTCATTATTCAAGGATACTAGACCTAGTGAATCTAGGAGGTTAAGGGCATCAAGACTATCAAATGTGAAATCATCCTCATCCTTTTAAGATTTAAAACAAGACTAACACTGACTGTGTTATAATTAGAATCATATATGTATGCACAATATGTATGCAAGTTGGAGCAGTTTTTTAAATGACAGAATTGACAGTGTGTATATGCTATAGATGTAGCACCTTTAAATCATCAATTTAATTCAAAGCAGTCTTGGGAAGGATTCATTCACTTACTCGTATCCAGCTGTTGGCCTTCAGTTCCACAGCATTCTGTGGTTCACTGCTGTACAGACAACATAAGCACCACATCAGAGCCTTTTGGCTTTCATCTGTAGGGAAAAAAGCAAATAAAGATACACTTAGAGGGAAAAGAAAAACCCAAACAGAACACAGACAAAATTACACGCAACAATCTCTATTCATCCACAAAACTGAGGCCCTAAATATCAGTCTCAACTCAGTTGCTTCTATTCTACCAGATTCATACCACACATTTAACATAAATCACTATATACATCTTGTGTAATCATTTCCTTCAACAGCAGTTTAAAACGTACCGAAGTGTTCAAAATCTCTACATTAGTTAGTTAGATGGTCTTAAGAAATTAGCGGGACCTAGTAATTCATTCACATAAATAACACCTGAAGCTAACTTCAAGGAATTTTCAACTCAGTATCTAAATATCATTAATAATAGACAATAGTCAACAGTAGTAAAACAGTTTATTACATTGTGTCTAAAGCTTGCACAACTCAAGTACACTCACTTACGAAAAACTAAAGTTTGTGAAGTATGAAATCATTCATAATTAGAATGTTAAATACCAAGTTCTCTGTAAAAATATAGGAAGAGTCTCCATGCCTCAGGAAAATGACATTTCTGCAGACAGCAGAATAGCTAAAAGATAATGCAAAAAAATCCTATTCTGATTTTTCTGTTCAGGATCAGATTAGATTTTACTGAATTCTAGCCCACTGTTTGAAATGAGTTCTCTTCTTAAAGAACCTACTATAAAATGAGCGTAACTTTCACTGCTCAGATGCACAGATATTATTATAGAGGAGCTAATTATCTGAAGCAAGCAGCTGAAGAGCCATTTAACTCATTTTTTCCCACAAATTTGTTTTCAACAGGCTTTGGTGGTTTTTTTCCTAATGTTACTTGGCACATACCAAGATGTTCTGTAGTGAATTTAATGCCAGAACAAAACTGTGTGATTGAAATTAAAAATCTGAAAACCTCATGCAGTTTGGATATAATATTCACTTAGTAAGCAATAAGCTTCTTGTTAAAAATAATACAAATAAGGGATACTACCAATTATAGAAATTATGAAACAATTTGATTATCAAGTTGAACAAGTAATTTCTTTTGTTTTCTGGGTGTTTGTTATCCAGGATGTAATAAACAGTATTATTTAGAAGTGGTTTGTTGGGAAAGCCTGAGGAAAAAAATAAAAGGTCCGTTAAGTAATGCCTGTATTTTCACCAGGTGACCAGAGACGTTAACACTGATTTAAACCAGTATTCTTCAATAAATGTCCAACAAGCCTGGAGGCCATTACTGACCTTCCACTGACTAACATCTCTGCAACAGAAATGGTTTCCCAAGCATGCACTTTTAACTGACCACAGTTTGGGGTATTTCTGCCATTGTGTGACTGGGGACTTGTTTAATATGTAGGTTTTGTAATTCTGAAGTTAAAGGACACATCTTGCATACTGCTCAGCAGAAGTTCTTAAACTCTGATTATATCCAACTGGCACTCATAGATACTAATAGACAACTACCTCCTTCAAAAACACCTTCCATCTAAACTCTACTATCATATTATCTGGGAGGAAAAAATAAACGATGAGTAATTTATTTGTTTAAATGACTAAATCATAGCCAATTCCTTTTTGGAAAAAAAAAAGATTTAAAATATTATTAATTACTAATATTAAAATATTGCCTGATTATGAGGTCTGGGTTTCAGTTATATAAATTACACAGAAAAAGACAGGGAAGAAGACATCAAACCTCTTATCTCAAACAACATATACATAGTTCAAGTATTTCTTCTTTTGACTCATACAGTTTATAGAGTACATCTACAATACACCAATAAGTAATTTTATTTAAATTTTGAGTTTCTTTTGACTTAAAAATTAAAGAAAGAGTTGAAGAAAATACATGTAACTGCTTGAAGAGATTTCTGGATGAGATTTTTTGTTACATATGATGATTCGCTGCATACTACAAAATACTTTGCATATACTGTTGCCTGTCAGAAATGCAAATCAGTAAGATGAACACTAAAATAATGAAAAACAAAGCCTAGATAAACTGAATTGGCACTCTGCCAGCATAATCGGTATACACAGATTAACAGAGATAGATTCAAATTTCATTCCCAGTGAAACTAACCTATACCGGTCTCACAGATAAGCCAAAAGTTTCCAAAAAATAAGGAACTGGTGCAAGTCCAGCTTTTCCTAGTTCAGAAAATTACTTTTTTACTGAAACTGAGGTAGCCTCCCATAAATCTGTGAAAAACAGGAAAAGGGTCCATACAATCCTCTTGCTGATACACCCCATGACACACTCTGAGAGAAACTCTTGGTTCACTGTTTTCACAGCTGCCCTGGAACAGGGGATGAAAGATGGGAAGATTAAGACAGATCTTAAAATAATTACAGCAGCTGCAAAAGATAATCATATCAAAAGACCAAACTCAGAGCTATAGAAAACCTATTGGTGGATTTCTTTTTCTCCTAGTTTTCTAGCAACTGTGATCTCCATCAAAAACCTATCATCATGATGCAAACTGAAAAGCATTATCAGGATAGAAACAAAGGTATTTGGTCCTACTATGGAATGAAAGGCTGCCTAATACCCAAATAACCAATTAATACATCCACAGAAATAAAATTAAAAACTCAAAAGTGGAAATTACAGCACAAAAAGTATTATCATCTATCTATGGGACTTCTTTAGAGAGGTTAATGTTGTATTCCATCAAAGAAGATAAAAAACTTCTGCAGGAAATTTTAGACAGCTTAGAAGCTGCTTTGAAAAAACAAAAAAGGAAAAAAGAAAAATAAAACACCAACCAAAAAAGGCAAAAGAACCTCAAGGAAACAAACAAACAAAAGAACTGAAACACCTTAAACCAAACAGTCAGCAATCCAAACTGTTACGATCATATTGTACTTCTTTCCTGCCAACCTCACAACAAAAAATTATAAAGAAACAGAGGTAAAGAACAGAAAGGTATGTTTTTCTCCTAACACAATGTAGTCTCAATCATCCCAAGCACATTTAGTTTACAAATACCCTGTGGCCAAACAGAGGGAAGAAAATTCTAAGCTTAAAGCCAGAAATATGCTTCTTTAGAGCTTGTTGTAAAATTTTATTGAAACATACCAGAAAATGTGGATTAGCTAAAACTGAACTTTCTGTGGAAATGAATCCATTCCCAAGCCTGCATGTTCACTCACACATATTGACATACAGACCCACCACGAAATCTCCCTTCATTTAATAGTATTAGTTTGGGATTCAAGACATTTGGCCTCAAAACTCAAACCAGAAGGGTTCTACTGAGACAATAATCACAGCCCTCCAAAAAACCAAACCAAACCAAACCACCCAAACAAAGAAACAAAAAAACCCAATACAACGAACCAACCAAACGAAAAAAACACTACCACTGGAATTCCTAACCGTGACTGAATTCCTTATGTATCCCTTGTGGTTGTGGACCACAAGTACAGCCATGAGATTTTTTTCAGTCATGCTTCCTTCACATTAGCATTCTAAATAAGGCTAACTTGGCCAGCCCTCTTCAGGAGTGTTTATGAGGAGATTATTTTCCCTCAGAGACTACGCTTCCTGCACTGAGTGGTCAGCCATGTCAGCTTCCAGCACCGACAGACATTCATCTAAGGTATTGTGGTTTGGACATGATGCAAAAGAATAATGTTTTTCCTTCTCCATTTATTAGTATGAAAGACTGAATTGAACAAAATTAGTTCCTTCTTCTGTGAGGGTGGCCTGGTCTCAGACACATGCCTGAATGAGCTATTTATCCAAATGAGAAATTACATGAAACCCACTTGAGAGTCAGCATCTGCTACAGCCAGCACTATCTTAAAAGAATATCTTCAGAACTGGTACCAAACAAAATGAAAAACTGCTGAATCTAAAATGCCACCAGTCCAAAGAGTGCTCAGGTGGCTCTAAGAAGAGGAAGTGGTGGGAATGTATAAGTAGGCATCTTCAGGTCTACTGATGTCAGAAAATCTTTAAGCATTAAAGTGAAGGATTCCATTTTGAGCAGTAAAGTTCTCTGAACTGGCTTGTTTGCCACTTGGAGACAAAAAAACAAACCTGGAGTAATATTTCATTATCAAGGTAACTTCAGAAGTAACATCCCACTTGCAGAAAAAGTGCTTTTGGAGCTTCAGAAAATGCTGAAGTAACACAAAAAAGAGCAGAGAAGTAGAGGAAACCAAGAATGTCTTGCTGAGATTTTTGTGAAAAGAAGCTCAAAGCGGACACAGATGGCTTTCAACTATGATGAGAAATATAGGTGAAGGTACTTTCTATAACACTATAACACAACATACTGTTAGCTCAGAAAAAACTGATCATCTGAAGACTTGCACATTCTAAACAAAAACTAAGAGGCAAAGCATGTATGTAATTGTAAACATCAGTGGTTACCAACGTACTCAAAAACTATGATTAGAAGGGAAAACTCTCAATTGTAAAAATACATCTGTAAAGTACGAAAAAGCCTTTCAAAATACACACATTTGTTGCTCTGCAAAAGTGGTCTACATTTAAACCTATGGTTCTTTCCCAAACTTTCCCTTCAGAGGTGAAGTGCTGACATTACACACATTTACTATGTGTTTTACAGACAAGTTCATTTTGCCTGTGCTTGGAGCTGTCTAGAAGACAAAGCCAAAAAGAAGATGTATGCTGTGCTTAACTTAATAAAGCCTTCTAGCTGAAAAACATTTGCCCTTTTCTGTATTTCCCCAAAAGGAAGCATAAAGCAGAAAAGACATAATGTTATTTATTTTTCCTGTTTTTCCTTTTGTTTGTTTTTTTTTGTTTTTTGTTTTTGTGTTTTTTTTTTTTTTTTTTTTTTTTTTTTTTTTTTTTGTAGTTGTAGTAAGAGCAAAAGACTGACAGAAAGTTATTTTAAGGGGCTCACTGAGAAGCTCAGAATCAGTTATTTGCGAAATGAGATCCCAAGTAGTTTATCAAAATTTTAACATTTCAGTTCCTGAAGAAAAACAGAACTGGTGATGACACAGCACAAGGAGTGTCTCCTCCCTCCAAACAGTTTTCCTGTGCCAAATTTATTTTCTCTTCTGTATTCTCAGCCACACACATATTCACCACCAGTAAGAGCATTTTGTTTTTTCATATGCCTTTTTCCTATGTCACACTTCACTGTTTTAATTTAGATTCTATGTGCTTTTTCACTAGTTAAGGATGGAGAGATGGGGAAAATACTTTGTAAGGATTCAATAAAAACAAACACAATCATAACATAGACTAATTACAAAACACCTATCAGAAAAGTTATTTCTTCTACTTTAGCATGTATAATAGACCATTTCCATTTCTCCTGGAAAGAAACTTCTGTTGAAAGTAATTTGAAGCACTAGATTTTCTACATTTTGAGACTTCAGGAAAATGTAATCAATACAACAAAAAATGAGAATGGATATTGTGATACACATAAACACTCACTGGGATTAAAACCTACTGGTCCCAAGTCAAGATTCTATAACTAAACCATGAAATTAATCAGATCCCAAAGTGAATTTAACATTTCTGAAGGCCATATATTTTAAATAACACAGATACCCTTTTCATCTCAGAATTTTACTTCAGTAAAAAAGAATGCTGTGTTTTTACGGAAAAAAAAATCATAGCATACAACAGCTCATATTTTCCTGATTTCTATAAAATGAAGTTTATAGAACTGCTGCAGAAGCATCTTTACACGTTCTTACCATATCCTATAACAAAAGGATTCCAACAGAGCCTTCCTAGAAGCTGTCCAATTAAAGGAAACTGCTGGATTGCTACAGTGGAACCCTGCTAAAACATAAAAACCAACAAAAAGATAGTAAATATACTGCATACCAAAATAGGTTAAGAGAACCGTTGATACATGTTGTTTTAAATTACAATGATTTTACTGTGAAAGCAAAACACCTGCAGTTATGTATATTTTCTATAATGTCATCACTTAATTAAGTTAAAACTTGTGTAATTTCCTTACCTAACACTTAACTATGTTAGAAAATTTGTTCATTTGCCTCACACCCAGCAAGCAGATCAGTATTAGTAACTAGAAAATATAAGACTTCCTTGTATTAAAAGCCTAATTAACAGACATTTTTGTTGATTGTCATTGTTACAATACACTGTCTCAGCTTCTGAAGAAATTAATACCTACTGTGGCATAAAATTATCTTTGTTACTTTTGTATGCTTTCTTTAAATTAACTTATTTAATGACCAGCCAGTAAGAAACTGACATTTAACTTCTAACCAAACAGAAAGCAGTTTCACTATAAAAGTAATAAACAACATGGTTTATATACAGTCCTGTGTAATCAGTCTTATTTTTCCATTTTCGTAGCTTTACTATCCAATAAATGAAGGCTTTGAAAAATAGTGCTGTGCTGAGATAACATGCAAGTAGCAGGGATGATAACCATCTCCTGCTAGTATAGTAAATTCCTCTCATGTTTGGGGCTAGACCAAGACTTTCTAGGGCCATATTCACAAGGTCCATTTCAGGCCATGCCTTGGATTAAGTGAAGTTGCAACCTTTTTCCCCCTTAAGGAAAAAGAAAAGAAACTCCACTCCACTCCCCCAAAATCTTTTACTTAAAATTTAAAGTCAGTTCATAAACAATCCTCATTCTGCAGTCTACAGATAAGAATATTTAAAAATAACAAGTTCCATAAGAAGCAAGCCCTATGCCATAATGCAGCACTTCTAAAGCTGAATATATAGTCTATACTGAATATATACACCAAAAAAGCAATGCCCAGAAAAACATATTAGGAACTAAACACGAACAACTACTTTTATTCAAGTGAGTGAAGATAATCAATAAATTGATAAAGCAAAGAGGCAGCAGCTTATGCCAGTGATCTGGCCATGCTGCTAGAATTCAGTGTTATGGCACACTGTGTGTACCATACTACTGGGTTTAACATGTCAGCAGACACTCTAAGATTTAAAGGATCAGTTACAGTTTCACATGTTAAGGCCCTTAAATCATCCAATTTATGACCTGACAACCAGAATCAAATTCATGTTTATTTAAAGAGTTTTGTTAAGAGGCTCGAGCATTGGCTGGGAAATTTCACGTGACATCAACAAATCAAGAAAAAAAGCTCCTTTCACAATAAATCAAGGAAACAGGAAGCACACTCCTGCTTGCATTACCTGTGACTGTTTCCCCAGTTTGCCCCTCTGATCCAGTAGTACCTTAGGTCAACAAGACAAACCTTTTTGCTACTGTTAGCTTCTGGTTTTGTCAAAACATGGTGCAGATGGTTTTGGAGCACCTCTTCAAAACAGGTCACTCTTCCTTCCAAAGTCACTTACCAAATGTTTTATTGTTTCATAAAGCTGATGTAGAAATTCCTGGAGCTGGGGCAAGTGAAGACACACATCTTTCTGGGATTCCAACGTAGTGGCTTGACTCCATTCAATAGCTTTATCCAACCAATATTTAAAGTTCAGTTTGGGCACTGTAGTGTCCTGAGCCATTTCACAATCCTGAAAAAAAAGATTTTAACTCCACATCAGACAGCACTGAACACTGGTTTCAAACCAAGAATGAATATACACAGAGGGATTTCTGCTACCTTTTTTGTGTGCAAACTAGAACAGGGTGTAGGCAGTGTCTGTCTTTACATCTCATAAGGCTGGCAATTTTATTTGTAATATTAAGAAGTTAAACGAATAACCCCATCATGACAAATGTAAATTTGTTACAAAAAGTAGCGCAGGGGGCACAGTAATCAGTTATTAAATTATCTTAGAATAAATGTAACACCCAGAGGCGTTTCAGGCTTTTCTTATCTAAATTTGTCATCATTAATATTTCACTCAGAATTTTACATTAATTTGAGCATGCGTTTATTTGAAATGCTATGCATGATGAAAAACTAAAAATGTTTGTTCCAAGATAAATGAAACTATTAAAATAATGCTCAATCAAAACAAAAGGCAGTAGGAAGACTTCATTCATTGTAATTTCTATAATTGTAACTGGTAATTAGCTTTATGGGAAAAAGAAGAGTATTCTCAATAGAAACTAACAAATTTAATATTTCAGTTCTGTTTCTCCTTGTATACCATACAAATAAGAGGGGAAAATATAACCATATGCAGTTTTACATGTAAGTCAGTTCTAAAGGAAAGCTGTACCATAGGATCTACATCCTGTGGCACACTTCACTGTAAAAAAACTGGTCTTTGAGAGATAAGCACTATCACCAAGCCAGAACACCAAAATCTAACCAAACTGCCCCAGTAAAAGATAGCAAAAAACCAGTATATACTTTTCCTACTTTACTATTATGTTTTTCTTTGACAGAAGGACAGATAATAGCACAGCAGGCACTACAACCTTTAAATCTCTCTGAAAGAAATACCTCTTAGACTGACCAAATCAGCTCTTGCAGCCTTTCAATCACTTTCTTTCTGTCAGTACTGTAAAGACAACTGTCGATTAACAGAATGCGAGGGCAATTTTCAGAAATGAATTGTTGCCCACTTGGAGACAAATTTAGACACTCATAGATGCCACAAAAATGAATGAATATGTATCTTTGCAAGCTATAAACCAAAAAAAAAATAAACCAGAACCTCCACAGCAGCCCTGCAAACCAAGCTTGCTTTATACAGCTAACCCTTAGACAAAATTTATACAGCATGCTAATCTGAGCCAGATAAAAATTGAAAATAATTAACCAACTTGTGTAATTTCTCAAATAGATAGATAGATAGATAACCCTTAGTGAATCACAACTATCATTTGAGCTTGGAGTCAGTTGAGAAAAAATAAAAGGAAAAAAAAAATGAGATGGCTAGTGTACAATACATATTTGCCCCAAACTTGTTCAACGACAAGTAAGCAAAGCCACTGCTCTTCTGTTCCTTACTACATTCCCATTTCTATTTGCAACTGTTGCTGTCAGTACAGCTCTAAAGGGATCTGTGCAGTGCCAAGATCTTTGTGATCTCTTGAGTATCAACACATGCTGTGGGGCACTCCACCACAGTAGCTGGCTGAAGCAACATGGGTCTCTGTAGCAATTAGCCATCAAACTCTTTTATCACCACTGGGACATCAGAAAGGCTTTTAGGACAACTTAAAGCCAGGAAGTGAACTAACACATTTGATTAAATTAATGAGCCTACTTGATGATCCCAGACAAGATCAATCCTCCCAAATAACTGAAAAATCAATACCTTAATAAAATTACTCCTAAAAACTTCTAGGATAGGAGATAAAAAGGAAAAAACAAAACAATCAAAAAAAGAGGAACCACAAAAACTTCAGCCTTTTGGGGCCAGTCATAATTTGATTATTAATTGAGAATCCCAGTAAAGCAAAAGAAGCAGGCTAATCTAATATACTGAGTACCTGTTTCTACTACTCCAATATACAGAATGGCAGAGCCATCACTCTACTTTTTCCAGAAGTCTGAGATCCCAGTTCTCCAATACGAAAGGGCTTTTATCTCCTTGGTTATTACAGCTAAATAAACTGGATTGCTGGTCCAGTGAGACTCCTGGTCAATTCCTTAACTAGTCCAGAGCTATTGCCATATAAAGAATAACTGGGTTGTACACTGGGGTTTTTTTTAAGTGCTGCTACTATAAAAAAAACCCCAAAAAAACAAACCACAACAAAAACCATCACAAATCACAAGTGAAAGAAAATCTTAGAAGTGTATCTCTCCTCTATGCTGATAACTGCAAGTTTGCATTTTTTACTGTTTCTGATAGCTAATTCCCTAAAAACATCTGGGAAATGAGTATTCTCCCATCAACAGATGAATACTTGCAATAATCACACACAAGACAAAGGAGCTCTATATTTGGTGCTATTCAAAACTCTCACCTTGTTGCACAAATGCACAAACAAAGGAAATGAACTAAAAAAACTCCAACTATACAATCTAGGGTTCAGAACCTATACACAGAAGGACCAGTCCTGGACTTGATCCTTTCTCATGATTTTCTGACAAAAGTGAAACACCATTCAGTTTCAGAAGCAGAGTTCAGAAATTCTAGCTGCAGTTTAATGCTCAGTTCATGGATACATTTATGGGCAAGAAACAGAGGAGTTAGTTTTATATGCATTTACAAAGTGGATTAAAGGACAAATCAATGTGTTTTTCTGTGCAATTAATTTCCTGAAACTGCTAAAAATCTTAGTATATCAGCAATAAGGAACAAATTATCCCTATGATTAAGAGAAGATGTAATCTGCACTGAATGTTTGGAATAAGCCATTTAGAGTGACATGTAAAGATCTTTGGACTTTTTCTTTGGGGGGGAGCGGGGGTGGGAGAGGAGGAAGAAGGGTTCTGCACTTCTGTAAAGCTTTGGACAAGAACTACTCTTGTGGGTTCATTGGTAGCAGAATCCCTTACAGCAGCTATTACAGAGTCATAAAATCATCTGAGTTGTAAGGGACTCATAAGGATCATTGAGTCCAACTTTTAAGGGAATGGTCCGTGTAGGAATGGAACCCATGACCTCGGCATTATTAGTTCCATACTCCAATCCACTGAAATAATTTCAGGAGTAATGAATGTAGATTTCCAAGAATTATAATCACAGAAACACTAAAGGCATTGCCGCTCTCTGTTTTGGAATACCATCAACTCACATTTTTATAAAATTATGCTGAAATCAGCACAATACAACAAAGTGGCATTTCTACGAATTTCTGCACTATTCATATAGACCACTGGCCCTTGTTTAACATTTACTATGTGCTTCAATTTATCCTTGATCAAGAATGTGATTAATTTAATACACATTAAGATCTTTGGTATCACAACAATACTTATTCCACACTATAATGCTCTGTTTCCAATAGCACAGCTTTTAGGCTGTACTTGTTTGCTTTCATTGGAAGTTTCCAATTAAATAGTTATTTTATTGATTGTTTACTTTACTTTGTGTACTTTAACTATAGCATCTAGTCCTGAAAAAAAGCAATCTGATTAATACAGCTTACTCTTGTCTTCACCCCAGCATTACTGGCAAACACACAATAAAGCTACTGAATGTAAAAATAACCTGATTAAAAAGCAAACAGACCAGAAACACAGATTTAATCTCAAAAACCATCACAGGATATAAGGTATGATTTATCAGAGAAACAGAAAACTGTTAGGTAACCAAAGGTAATTTAAATGTTCTGATCCCAGTATTATATAGAACATATTAGAAGAGCTGCAGGAATCATAGGTATTAAATACTTGATTAATAATTTGACTTAAAATACTGACAATTATATTCGTAAAGTCTCTTTTAGGTTACCATTCTTTTCAGTTAGTAAGGACTATTTGCTTAGCTGCTGAAAAATCAAAAAACTGCTTCTCATTTATGACTGTATTCTCCACAACATGGCAAATTCAGAAGCCAGATCTATTGTGAATCATCTTACAGTATGTTTTACTTTTAGAAAGAACAGGGAAGTCTTGAGTCCTCTTCTCTGAGAACCCCCAGGCAAACCGTCTTGGCCTCACACTTTCACGCACATGGAACCTTGGGGAGCTCTGGTATGAGGGTACTCGTTATACCTTTCAGAAATTAATGGCAGCATTTCTAACAAGGAATTTTATTCTGTCAGGTGAGCTATCTAGACAGTGTCTGAGACAAATTACTTTAATCACTAACTTTTGTTACCAGATCTTGAGGCAAAGTCCCCAAATCTAGCTTTGGTAGGATGACAAAAATTATAATTAAACTTTAATGACTTTATTTCTCTTTCATCTTGTAAATTCAGCTCCTAAATTTAAATAAAACTTTTCAAGTAGAAGCATCTTTGAGATACTGTTAAGAGGCAATACTGCCTTATGTCACAGCAATACTGCCTTATCCCAAATAAACATGACTAAAACTTGCATTCAAGGTACAAAGCTCTCACTTTCCTTGATCAATTATAAGTAGCTCCGTACTCCAAATGAACATTTTACTTCCTACTCCTCCTCCCCTCTTTTAAATCCTACCCACCAGCAACCTTAGCTAATGAGGAAAAACACAAAACAAGAAAACAGTTAAAAATACTCTTACGGCATAAGAACCCTAATCTGAACAGGTCAGCACTAAGGTAAGAAAAAACACATGAATATACATTCCAAATTCCACAATTTTAAGGGGTTTTAATTCTTACAAAAGCAATAGAACAGTCCCTTCGTGCAAATTTATCACTCCAATGGATATTAGAAGACTAGTATTCCTAATTAGGAGACTAGATACTAGGTGAGCACTTCAGTATAGTATATAACCAAAAGATACCATCCTTTTGACTCCTTAATCACCCTTAACTCAACTGCGATCCAGCACAGTTGTTACACTAATATAACAAAAGAGCATTAACTGTTTCAGTGTTTCACAGATTATGATAATTATGTCACAAATTTACTACCTAATGGATATTCTGGGGTTATGCCAAGAGGAAAAAAAAAGTAGCAATTATCCTAAATATTGTTACCATTTTCTCATTTATTACTTCTCTATATAAAGTATCTATTTCTTTACCTTGTTCTCAAGTATATTTTTCATCTTCACTTTGACAAGTCACCTTCTGATTGCCAAGAACAGAAGAAAATTTAATATACTCTTAGATAGGAGGTAAGAGCAAACATAAATTATTTCGTGCTTTAAACAAAATCTGTTACCAGCCCTCCAAAAATACATTTTAAAAACAGTTTATTAGGAAAAAAGCAATTTTTAAATAACCTCAGAAAGGCCCAAGAGTAGTAAAGATGATGTGAAAATTAAAAACATATATTATGTATTCTTCTTGTCTTATTTTTCAGTATACCTCACTGAGAAATTAGCTTCACAGGCAGGTTTATAGGTTGGTATTCAGCCTAATCTACACACACTGGCAGTTCAGCAGTCAAGAATATCTTCCATCTTCAATTTAGACTGGTGTGCTTACAAGCAGTTAATTTTTTATTTAGTAACGTTTCATATAGAAACAAGTTTGCCTATTTCTCTTTGTGCCTGCATCCAAAGATACTTTACAGCAAGAAAAAACAACTATTGTTGAAAACTGCCTGTCCATGTGCACTTTCCAAATCAAAACAAATTCTATATCTTCCCCTGGAAATAAAATCAAAGGACACAATTCTGCCAAAAAAAAGGAATCAATATTAGCTAAGCAACCTGTGAAATCAGGCAGACTAAACAGATGTCAACCAGATGGCTGACATTATCATTCAATGTTTAGATTAAAAATTCTCATGGAGAAAGCCATTAACTCTTCTATTTTGCTGCTCCATATTTGTTTCTTCTATTTACTTTGATAACTGGTAATTTATTAGAGTTGCCTTCTGAATTACATGATCAGGTCTCACAGCAAAAAGATCTCAGTTTTCATCTTTAAGAGACTGTGGCCTCTAGCAGGGCTAATTTTGTGGACAGCATATACATTAAACCTCTTGCACAGGTTTCAGAGTATCATTGCAAACTGCAAAATGGTATTTCCAGTTGCTTTCTGTTGCTCTGCAGGTCTAGAGAAGACTTGATTCCCTGAGGAAGCAAGTTTTGCTGGGATTTATACAAGATCTCCTTTTCTCAGATACTCTGAAAACATTACATCTCACTCTCCCTGCAAAAGGACTGTATGATCATGATAAAGGTTTCCTCTACCAGAGAGTGTTTGGCCACTGGAACAGATCCCCAGGGCAGTGGGCACAGCACCAGCCTGGCAGAGCTCAAGAGCATTTGGACAATGCTCTCAGGCACAAGGTGTGATTCTTGGGAATGGTGCTGTGCAGGGCCAGGGGATGGACTTCAGGATCCTTGATGGTCCATTGCAATTCAGCATGTTATGTGATTTTCATTTATCAGGCTTCATGACCCCAAAAATACCATTTATTTGCCTCATAAAAATTAATTTAAAATTTTTCTGGTTCCAATAGCTTATTGTGTAGCAGCAGATCTTCCCTCTAACTTATCCACTTCAAGAAGCTTAAAAATAAAGAATAAAACCCTCTTTAATGGGAAAAGCAGAAACAATATCTCAGCACATCCATCTAACTCTTACCTTCTGCCCACAGGAACAGTGAAAGCAGGTGTGATATCACTGAATTTTACATGTTAAATGTTACCTTTCCATAATGAATCTTATCAGGGCAAGAAGGCAGACAACTATATTTTCAAATACAAAATATGTAAATATCAGCCCACATAGGATTTTTAGTACCAAACTGAATAAAAAATCTGATCACAATCCGCTGGAAGCCACTCCTGCAAGGAACACAACAAAGAAGTTACTAATACTCCAACAGTACTTCTTTTTTTTCTTTAAGTTAAATTTAAGAGGAGAAAACAGGCAATAAGGTAAGGTACCTTTACATCTCTGGCAGAAGACTCCATGCAATTCGGCAAAGTACCAAAACATACAATGTCCTAGTTTAAAAGAATTCCAACATCAGCAATAGCCAGAACAAAATCCAGCAAGATCCACATAAAGCTGTCCATACCAGAAGACAGGGAATCATATGGATGTGCAAAATCGAAATTTGTTTCAAGGCAATTAGACAAATCCCAGATTTGACCAGTGCACACTGAAGTTAAGCAGATCAACACAGCCTTCCAACACAAAAGCCAGACTTGAAAGAAAAAGGGAGGTGCCAGCACACCCCTTAACTTCTTGCTTGCTCTTCCTTATAGGAATTGCTTTCCTCTTACCAGTGATCTACCACAGAGGTAACAACAACATACCTCAAAAATACAGCAGAAGCTAAAATTTACATCCTGGGCATGGAAACAGAAGCACAAATACACAGTTCTTTTAGAAATGGAGGGGAAGGAAGACAGTGATGAAGCACATCTCCTTTCAGTGTGTTTCCTCAGTAAGGTTTATGTATTTTGTCTTGCAATCTAAATAGTGAACCTTATCAGAATATTTTGGTAACACTTAGGTCATTGGAATGTAGCAATCTCTGCTACTGCTTGAAGTTTTGCGGGGGGAGATGGGGGGGGATCGCTCTAATCAAAATTAATGTTCAAATGTCCTTGGATTTAGTTTCCTGGAGAGGGCCCTTTCATTCAGTCCAGGTCATTTCCAGCTGACTTCTATGACAACCACAGAAATAAAGATGACACAAGGGAAACTGCAGCTAAAACAACTATGCAAAGAGGCATAAAGACAACTCTGGAAAGAGACATTAGGTCTGATGGAGCCTTCAAACTACAGAAGGCAGAACTGTCTCTGGTATCTGGCAACATAAAAATATTTTTACAGCACTTTGCAAAAAGTCCAATTATGGCTAACATCCCTTTAGCTTCACTAACAGTTACGGTAATATCACACATTAATTCTGCATAGGTCTCTGATACCAGCAGTCTAAACACTACATAAGTTAGAGTTTATTTTGCAGGTTACAAGAAAAGGAATGAAATGCTGGTTCTGTTTACATCAATGGCAAAATTTTTGTTAGTCTCAATGAAGCCTAAATTTCACATTAAGCTTTCATGACAGTGAGAAGCTCATCCACATAAGAGCCTACCAAGTAACTAAACTAGAAAAATTAGACCTTTTAGCAATAAATAGTAAATTCTTGTTAGATTAAATGTATTGTTTGTACCCATTCTCCTGTACCAAATATGCCAGCTAATGCATGACTCCATATCTTGTGGATTACCTGACAATATAGTTATCTGGGTTATCTGACCATATAGTTTTCATTACCCAATTCTAGCAAATATGCTCTCACAAAGCTTCACATAAGCCAAAGCAAAGTGAATGAACCATAGTTACCTACTCAATGTGCAATTTTTGTACCATATATAAATTCTACTTTTTCAATTAAAATTTTACTGTGGTGACCACTGTCTCCCATAGCTTAAAACCAACATTAAAGATTTTATACTGATATTTCAGACATCTGAAAGTTTTTCTTCAAGCTCTTCTCTACAGAACAACACTTCAGAAAAGACACGATCTGCAGCAGCTCAGGGTGGGTCAGCAGTGAGTGCCCGGGCAGCCAGGAGGGCAAACCCCATCCCGGGCTGCAGCAGACACAGCAGCACCGCTGTGCTTGGGATCATCCTGCTGCATTCAGCCCTGCTGCGGCCTCACCCTGAGTCCTGTGTGCAGGGCTGGCCCCACGGGCTGAGAAGGGTGGGAGGGGCCTTGGATGGTCCAGAGGAGCACAGCAGAGCTGGTGGAAGGGCTGGAAGGCACATCCTGTGAGGAGCGGCTGAGGGCTCTGGGTTTGTCTGCTTTGGAGAGAAGGAGGCTCAGGGGTGACCTCACTGCTCTGTACAGCTTCCTTAGGGGGACCTGGGGAGGGAGTGCTGGTCTGTTCCCAGGATTTCCTGGAATCCAGTAGCAAGGAAAAGTGCGAATGGTTCAAAGCCACATCAGAGGATGTTCAGACTGGACACTGGGAAATCTTTCTTTACCAGGAGAGTGGTCAAACACTGAAATAGGTTTCCTACAGATGTAGGTTTTGCACCATGCCTGTCAAGTGCCTTAAAAAGAGGCATTTGGCCAAAGTTAACATTTGTTCAGCTGTGAATTGGTCAGGCAGTTGGACTAGATGATTTTTGTCCCAACAAAATAGTCCATTCTGGTCTGAACATAAACCAAACCGATCACCCAAATTTCCATCATCACAAAATTTCGTCTTCTATCATCGTGTAAATATCAAGTATTTGTATACTGCTTGAGTGGACTGTAGAGAAATTTATTTCCTTAAAATTCAGTTCCTCTGGAAAAAAAAAACCCTAGATAAAGATTAATTCAAAGTTTCACCATAGAATTAACAGCATTTCTTGTCAGTTTACTATGAGCTATCACTGACGGGGATGTTGCATACACACCAATCCTTTTCACTTTTTATTTTGGAATCTTAAGTCCTGTAGTTAAAAAAGATACTGTTCAGTAATTCCCTCCTGTCCAAGCATGAGCAGAAGCACATACCTTAAACTGTACACAGCAAGTTAGAGCATTCATCCTCTCATTAGAGGAGTTACCTATGACCTGTAATACAATAGAAGACGTGTTTTCCTTTGTATTAGCGAATCAAGGAATAGCATTTACTTCCACCTGTATGTACTAAAACTACAAGGAGGCAACGGGAAAGCCTATAAAAGTTCCTGCCAGAGAATAATCTTCCTCCAGCTAAGCTGTGGGGGTTGGGAGGAATAGCAAGCAACAGGGACACAACCTATTTACACGTAGAGAAGAACCTATTTACACGTAGAGAAGCATCACTATTTGCCTTTCTCCAACTAAATAATGTATGAACACTAAGGGGCTTCATATTTCCAGCAATGCTTCTTTAATAGCCATGCAACTGTTAAATTCAAGCTTTCCCCCTGGCTTACACAGCTGTGAAAAGAAGACATATGTTCCAAACTCTTTATCTCAAATATTTGAACATAAGGTAGAATACTGACTATGTTACTGATATCCAGAGCTACTCATACAGTCGGATTGTAATTCTCATACTAAGATTTTTTAATAAGAACCTCTAATATTTATTTAATGAAGCACATACCTTACACTGAAAATCCCTCAGTTTTACAAAGTTAAAGCATTTCTGCATAAGCATAAAGAAACAGAGGAACAAATAGAAAACAGTTTGTTCAAAGTCACTGAGGAAACAAATGACAAATCTCATATACTCCAGCCTATTAGGAAATAACGTTTTTCAAGGATTTTCTCAAAGATAATCTATTATTCACCTTAAGCTCCTCAAGTATGACATGATAACTTATGCAATGATAGTCAATATTCCACCAAGAAGAAAATGACCACACAAAAATCACAGAAAAGTGAAGAATCACAAAAAATCACAGTTTATATTACATATACTTACCTTTATATGAATTCTAGTGATAGCTTAGTAAGTGTAAGTAAAAAAATCTGTGAAAAGTATTCACAGAGTCCAAGGTGAAAGCAAGCTTACAAATGAAAGAATGTACTTCTCAGGCATAAAAGGAAAGAGTCTTACACTTTCTCCTCCTCTCTCTCTATGACTACTGACACTTAGAAATAGCCACAGAATAAAATCTTTAGAATAGAGATGTATTTATGGCACTAAGTGCACCTGACAGAAAAAGAAAAATGTATTCTTCAGAAGAATAAAAATGACTTCGTGACATTCACATCAACATTTACACCTTTTTGTTGTACATTATCTTAACACACTCCCACAGATACTTGTCCCTGGAGTCCATTGACAAGGTTTCATGCTATTCACAGGCATTAAATCAGGCTATTCATTCTTTGCAAACAACAAGAGATAAGTTTCCTCAGAAACATCTAAAGCAAAGACTTTGGGTCATTCACTCAGTCAAACTCATACTACAGCAACAATTAGCTACATGGGCATTTACACTGAAGACAGGGAACTGACATTCAAGTTGATGAGACAATGATTTGTGGAATTTTCAGTCAATTATTCCTGTATATTTTATGAGCATTTACTTTTTAATGTGCTACAGAGAATCCTCTGACTTGTCAATAATGCCTCTGTCACATCCACTCACAAAAACCTCACAATTTTGCCCATGGAATGAAATTAAAGCTGTATTTTTCTCTTAACTTATGGGAAATGAGCTTCTTATGAATGTGGTCAGTTGATGACAAATAAGAACTTCTAATGTGCAGCATAGAAAAAAATACTAGCTAGTGATATGTCTCTTGGCCTCTTCTCCTTGGACACTCAGATATGTCAATTTAGTTGATGCCTTATTACAGTCCTATCTGGAATACTTTAATACTGTCACATAGTTAATCAAGATTTATTAAAAAAACACGCCCAATGAATCTACTAACAGGGAGGAAGGACAGCACTACAATTTGGCTTCAGGAATCAGAAGCCTAAGAATCCAATTTTCACTTCTGACACATCTGACACACAACACTGAAGAAATCATTTACATTAGTTAAGTAAGGCTCATTCTGCTTCACCTCTGCAGAAGCCTGATTAGTTCTGCAACTGTAAAGAATGGTACCTTTATTTATATACTTGTTTACTTAAAAAACCAAAAACAAACAAACAAACAAAAACAGACTGAAAAAAGTGTCTGCTAATATCAGAATTACTCCATTTACTGTTTTTTCAAAATTTATTCCTCTCAAAGATTTACAAAGTTCCTTTTGCTGCAGTAGCCTCGTGGGCTTTAGTTTGCAAGATTACCAATACGATGCTGTGCAGATTACACTTGAGCAAGTAATCTGTTTCTAGACTGTCACTAGTAAAATTATGAAATTATAGCTCATTAGAAATAGAATTTCTATTGGAAGTTAAAAATGCATGAAAAAGTACTATGTCACAACCCTGCAACCATATGTAAGGCTGATAGTTACAAAACTGACAGAAATCTCTCACAAACAGCATCTGACATGAGTCTACCCTTTTACACAGAGTAAAAGCATTATTGAACAAATTTTAAAGAAGCTGTGATCAAAACTTCCGAAACTCAGAAGAGTAAATTATGATTGTTAATATAAATAACCTAGATTTCTCTTTATTATTATTTATGTTTAATGAGTTTATGATTAATACTAATAAAGAGTATTTTGCACCTACAAATCATCACATGCCTTTTGTCATAGCCATCTAAACCCAATATTATTTCTATAGTACAACACATAACAAAATCTTAATAATTTTTAAATATTCTGCCATACTTGCAGGGACATACTGTCCCTCTTCAAGGACAGAATATTTAATATACTGTACATTCCTGTAACTTAGAAAGTAGACTAACTGCATGATCCTAAAGTGTTCTTGGGAGCTGGTGATATGTGTCACCAAGTCTCAAGCACAAAGAACTTCCTAATTTCCAAACCTTCATGAAAGGAATTACAGATTTTTAATGAGTATTACCATTGTCTTCATATTATTAACAATAAAAGAGATTTATTATAGCATTAACTGAAAAACATGATCTGCAAATACCCTTTTGGATGAAAGCTGAATTGTTTAAGATTTGATTTTTGAGAGCTGTTCTACTACCTATACATGTAGCAAGATTTTTACAATATGCCACACTTTTGTGCATTGTTTAGATGAGGTTGGCACAAACTGTGCTGTATTCATTAAAAATAATTTTTAAAAATCATATGATAAATCAAAGACTGAATATTTTTATTTGGGAACAATCTCATGCAATATATACATCTTCCTGTAAATGCCAAAAATTATTCCATGTATATCAAAGGATTCCAGCACTTTCTGAGTTCTTGTTTCAGGAAAAACTTCTTTCACCTATCTCTTTCACCCTTCTCAAGATCCTCCACCCAAATGTCTTTTGAAAGATATCTTCGCCTAAACCAGCACCTTCACAATTGTAGGGCAGTGTACTGAAACATATATCTTAGCAAAAAAGAAAAGAAATTATAGTTTAAAAGCACGCTGAATGCCCAAGGCTGTTCCACTGATGGAACAACCGTGTCCCATGCCTTCAATGGGATATCCTTTGTTGCTGTACCTCCTCATAGCATCACCCCAACTCCCACCAGCATCCCTTATGACACTTTCATCCATGCTGTCCTGTGGTTAACTTCATGTGCACCCATCCAGCTGGTCCATATGCCTGTGCTGACCAGATGGAATCACAGAACCATTCAAGGTTAAGGAGCTGGAATGGACCTTACAGATCATCTAGTCCCAACCTACCCTGACCCGGGCAGGGACATCGACCACTAGACCAGGCTGCACAAGGACCTATGCAACCTGGCCTTGAACACTGCTAGAGATGGGTCATCCAGAACCTCCCTAAGCAGCCTGTTCAGTGTCTCACCGCCCTTACAGGAAAGAATTTCTTCCTGTAAGAAAATATACAACCCAAAGCTCCCCTCTTTCACTTTGAACCCATTGTCTCTTGTCTTATCACTACAGTTACTGATGAAGAGTCCCTCTCCAGCTTCCCTGTAGGCTTCCTTCAGATACTGGAAGGTGGCTATGAGTTCTCTGCACAACTTTCTCTTCTTTAAGCTGCACAGTCCCAACTTTCTCTGGCTGTCTTTGTAAGGGAGTGATCCAGTCCTGGAGAACTACTGCCCAACAACAGGGAGAGTATCAGTCTTTCTCTTTGACCCTCCCTTCAAATTTTGGAATATATATAGGAACAGAATCGTCATAAAACCTTTTTCCTGCTTTCAAACTTGTTTAAAATTATCACGTTCAATCTTTAGTAGCCAAAGACATGGAGAGGCAGAATCACACACATCTCACTTCCTGAGGAAACTAAGATAAAAAGCACAGAAGTTATTTCCAAAACTTGACCCATGCTTGTACGCGAGGAGATAACCCTCGTGATCTGTTTCCCACTCCTGTTTTCCCAGTGCCATGTCCTCTGGAGCCAAGTCCCTGCGGAAGGGCCCAGCCACGCAGCTGCCCAGCAGGCGGCAGCAGTGAGCACACCCCCGGCAGCGCCCGAGGCACTCCCAGCAACGCCAAAATCCAACGTTCCCATGGATTTGGCAGCCCTGTCTCCACCCCTGCTTCAAATACAGTATGGTGATCAATCCTTACGACGCAACTTTCCAGTCTTGAGCAAAGAGAAGAGCATAAACCCAAATAATGGAGCAAGTAATTCATGTAACTCAGAACATAAACGGAATTAATTTATTTGGCACAGACAATAAAGCTTTCTTTTCACAAAAGCGATGGGGGACAGCTTCAGATCCTTTAATTACATATCAGAAAAAAAATCCCAAATTTTGAAGATTCTTGTAATTTTCAAAAGCTCATCACTAGACTGTTATATCAGAGTACTTTTACCTAAAGGATTCTTCCCCGAGAGAGAGCATTACCCCATTTCAATTATTTTAGTTATTCTCCTACATGAAAAATGGCCATTTGGAAAATTTTTGAGAGAAGTGGAAATTTAATTACCTACATTTGTGAACCAAACTCAAAATTTAAAATGTCAAATTCTCCCAGCACTTAGGGGACATCTGTCTTCCCTAATCTTTAGTTTAAATAAACGGCCAGCAACATTTTCTGACAGTATTCTTTAAAAGCCTACTCTACTGGAGTTCCTCCACCACAGCAGATGTCTCCGTCAGATTGCACAGTACAAAAGTTGGTAAGATCTGCTGAAGCAGAAACAAATCCCCCTGCCTCTATTAACCATTTAGGAAGGTATCCGTGTATTACTGTTGCACCGATCTCGCACATATATCACAAAATGACCTTTTGTCACTCTTTCCTCCCTAGAAGCAGGGGGAACAGCAGTTACTGATGAAGAGTCGTTTATGGCTCTCCTTGCAGATGTTTCCAGTATCAGATAGTACCTATATGAGGAATACACGGAGGCTGGATATGGACTTTTTACAGGGGGCATGTAGTGATAGGACAAGGGGGAATCCCCTTGGAGTAAATTTAGGCTAGATGTTAGGGACTAGACTTTTCACCCAGAGTGGTGAGGCACTGGCAGAGGCTGCCCGGAGAAGCCAGGGTGGCCTCACCCCTGGAAGTGCCCAGGGCCAGGCTGCATGGGGCAGCTGGCACGGACAACACAACGAGCACAGCGACGAGGCACGCAGCAGCTCGGCCAGCAGCTCTCGGGATGTAGCGCAGGCCCGGCCCCACGGCCGCGGCCACCTTCCTCTGCCGACCTCAAAGCCCCGGGAGGGCCGGCCCGACGCCTCGCTGTCCATGTCACCCCCTCCCTGGCAGGCCCAGCTCCCGGCACAGGGAGGGGAGGGCGCGGAGGGCGGCGGATGATCCGCAAAAGCGCACCCCCTTCCCGCCA
>VXBR01011553.1:61596-141215 GCA_013400215.1 Cisticola juncidis | reverse complement strand
GGTGGGCACTGGAACGGGCCTGCCGGTACCGAGCTTGTCTGAGTTCAGGAAGAGTTTGGACAAGGCTCTGAGGCACGTGGTGTGACTCTTGCGGGTGGCCTGCGCAGGCCAGGAGTTGGATTTCCGTGGTCCTTGCGGATCGCTTCCAGCTCTGTGGTTCCTTGATTCTGTATCTGTGGTTCAGCGTGCCCGGGCGCACACGCTTCGTTTCCCCACTCAAACACGGGACATCAAGAGCCAGAGCTGGAACAGGAGCGCTGCCGATGTTCAGGGCCGCCGCACTCCCAGGGGTCCGCAGGGAAACTGAGGCGCCTGCGTTGCTGCTCGCTGGAAACCCGCGGGGTGAACCAGCGAGATGGGCACAGCCAGCCTGAGCCTGCACCTGCAGCTCAGGAGCCGCTCCACAGGGAAACCAAAGGGATGGGGACACGGTGCCCCCAGCGTGGGTTGTACCACCTTGGCCGCTGCGCAAAGAGTGCTGGCAGTGGCCAGGCCAAGGTGCCTGCCCACAGGCTTTGTCCTGCGCCCTGACCATGGATTAATAGAACCCTTTCCCACTTTTGGTAAGACTAAGTGCAAAACATGTCAAACTTTTGCTTATTTTCAGTTTTCTGAACATAACAGGTCTTTGTATCCCTGTAAACAAAATGCTATTATTATGAGTATAGACATAGAGTAAATAAATTTTGTTTTGAATAAACTTAGGGTTGGAAGTAAATACTCAATTTATTGAAAGTTGTGTTTGTGCCAAAATGAGAAATGTAGACAGGGTGAACCCTTGAGACCTACTGTCCCTCAGTTTGGTATAAAACATTATTAACAAAACTATCAAGACTGTACTCTGACACTGGTCCTCAAAGCAGTCCTCCTGAAAATACCAACACTACACAAGCTGACTGCTTGGCACATTTTTACTCATCACTCCCTGGCCCACTTACACAGTCGTACTTAATCCTCTTCCTCTCATTCTTCTTCAACTCATATGCTGGGCTCCTTCTCCTGTTTACCCTGGTAGTTCTTTCACTCGTGCCTGGTTTTACCTCTGTGTTCACTATTTGCAAATAAAGCTGGTGGGAAGTTGCTAGTGTATTCCCACATTTTGAGATGCTATCAGCATACAGAATTCTCTATTTCCTAGCACCTTCCTCCAAATATCTATTCTTACACCACATTGTCCTGATTTCCTCCTTAAAGAAACTGGATGGTAAGGCACTCATTGCATTCCTACCTATGGAAAAACAAAACAGATTATCTGAAGGAACAGAGTTACTAAGGCAAAACACTCTCTGTCTTGAACCTGGGTTTAATTGTTGCCTTTCAGATAGATTTTAAATTAAATTGCAATGACATCATTCGTCTAAATTATAGGCTAGTTTGTATTAGAGTTGTATTCCAGATTTGAAGTCTGCTTGAGCATATGACTAATGAAGTTCAAGTTGCTGTTTTTCTTTTCACAGTTTTACAAGACCAGCTGATGTTCAAACTCCTTACTCCCATTCAGCTTTCACATTCTTGCATTCTTGCATTATTTTCTTTTAGAGGCTGCCTCTTTTCTGATCACTACCATTTTCAATTTTCTATAAAATGAGACATCCCTATCATTACAAAAGCAAATTCAACCTACCCATATAATGAAATCCCCATGCATTACTTAATATACTTTTTTATATTTCATCCTATCAAATCAGAAACACCTGATGAATTAAAGGCTTGTATGTGAAAGTTTCAAAGTTCTTTCTTGGGAGATGGCAACTGGTCGTCAGGCAACCCATCAAGACAAACTGTCACAGATGTTTCCCATACATCCCAACACATTTTCAGACCACAGCTTGGAGCTCTGTATGTAATGCCCATATTCACACAGTGAGTCCCGTTCATAACTCATGGAACTCTTTTAATCATTCTACTCCTCTTTTTATCAAGTGAAAAGATGGAAGAATTTGTATTTGTTTTCTACTAGCAATTGTGTCAACACTTTCTTCTTAAGAGTCACCATAATTAGTTATTTCATTCATGACACTTTTTACAGTTCTGGTACACTGGAATAAAATTGAGTGGAAAAAGTTTGATAACATCATTTTTCATGTTTCTGACTGAACATATTCCAGAATTGTCCGAAGTGTATTTCTACATTGTCTTTCTACTATTGTCTTTCTGCATTTCTTCATGTCAGAGTAGCAAAAAGCTGCCTTTGTTAGTCAGCTTGATGTTTACACCATTGACTTAGGCAATTTTGTTGCTGCTCAACAAGCCAACTGCACAAAAATTCACATATATTCATGCACACCTGAAAGGTCATTGTAATATACCAAAAGATCATTGTAATATACTAGGAGGTGTACAAATTAAACCCAGGAATTAAAAAAAAAGCCTGACTAGGGTATTTAAGAAAGTCATGGGAAAGGGTATAACAGACAAATATATAAAAGATAGGAGCAAAAACAAAGATGAAAGTAAATTACTAATATGAATAAACTCCAGTAGGTGGAAAGAACACTTGGAAATATTATCATCAAAAAACCCTCATTTTCATTAGTCCAAAAATAAATGGCAATGATACAGATAGTGAAGTACATAGTACAAATCAAGTGAATGCCAATACAAATATTATGTTACTTCAGACAGTCTGTATGGAGTTTGCCCTTCCCACATTTAATAAATGCAAAATATTTGAGGTTAAAAAATGTTATGGGGACTATTTCTTTAGCCTTGATCTTTAATAACAGATGCTACTACATATAGAGCTAATACAGCTGCCTTAGATAATTACTAATTGTAAATCTCTGACACTTGCAAGTAATATTGGAAACTGTTAAAAGTCACCAGAAATAGTACTGCTATAGATAAGAATTCCATTATTTCAATTCCTGAATATTTTGGAAAGGATATTCCAAATATCAGAGAATTCCTGGCTGCTCTCTGAGAACCCTAGCAATCTCCTCTTCCCCGAGGTATGTTGCCAAAGCCTCACATTAAGCTTTGCACTTTGAAGAGACACAGCAGATTCTATACTTCGGTTCAGGGCAAAATATTGACATTTGATCTTTTGGCCAGTATTATTTTGGTAAGAAAAGAGTCCTCTGTTAGGGGAAGAGAAAGAAATATATATTTGACAAATTTGAAGGGAAGAAGGAAGAGAGGGGGGGAAAAAAGAAAGGAAAAGTTCCAGCTGTTTGAAGCTTTTCAGAAGTTTGAAATGATTGAATAAATGCTAGGGGAGGTAGACTGATGGGATGAACTGCAGGTGAGGCACTAAAGGTGAATAGTAAATATAATTATCAATGCACATGACCACCACATATGTAATATATTTAATATATTTTATGCACACCATAGTGATTAGCTAAGGATCACATCCTGCTCTAAGCAACAGAAGAGTACGAAACAAAATGCCCTCAGACCCCTTAGCTGAAGCATCGTGGTATATACCTTCATATAGATCTGTGTTTGCCTCAGAATGGTTCACACAAGATAACAAAGAGCTAAGGTAGATGCTGCAGCCATATTGTTGTCCTTTGCAGGTGGGATGGGATCTGCCTAAGCACTGCAGTGGCAAGCAAAGCATAAATCATGTTCAAGAGGTTCCCAGACAAGACCACAGCGTGTAACAAGTCACCAATTGATTTCAGTGCATTGCTGTTTGCTAGCCACAGCAGGGGATATCTGAAGAGGCAGGTGTGGCCTTTCCAGATGCTGATTCTATATTTGAAAATTTACCCACTATAATTGCATATTTTGGGCAGCTATTAGAGGAATAGTTAGGCATGTTGACCTCCATCAGTTCCAGGTGTTCATTTTCTCCTGTATCTCCCATTTGATTTGCAGTATAATTTCATGGTTGCTTATGCTTTCTATGCTGTTCCATTAAAGCAACTGTATTCAGTAAGGAGAAGGGGAGTTGCTTCATGGAGGCATCAGAGTCTGCAAGTCTGTTGATGAACTTGGTGCACAGAGCATGCCACAGAGTCTTTAGGTTCACATTGGAATAATTTTATCTCTCCTTTGTTGTTGTTGTTGTTGTTGTTGTTGATTTGGAATGTAGTTCCTGTTGATTTGACATCCTGGAGATGTTTACTTGCTCCTGAGCAGGACCTGAACATTTTCTGTGTTCTGTGTCCCAAGTGATAGATGGATATGTTTAGTTTCTTCTTAATGCAAACACCGCGAATTCTTTATCTGGGGAGCCTCTGCAGGATTCAAAAAAATTGGCCCTGATTCCACCAGTGCTGTTTAATGTTCCTAAAAGCAGGAACCAGAACTGAGGAGTTTTCCAACCTTCTACTAAGGCTCTTATTTCTCAGTATAAAACATGGTCACAAGGATAAAATTTGGAAATTGTACTCAATATCAATCACGTACCTAATCTTGGCACAGTCAAGATTTTAATAATTTGTCCTATTAGGTATCTTTCCAAAATGTTATTAGAGAAGCTGATGTGTTTAGGTTGGTGATTATGTTTCTGTCTATAGTTTATAAATTTTTTTGTGGAAAATAATCCTTAAAATAAATCCTTTCCCTGTACCTGTCTGCACTCACAGCATGTGCTATACAAAGAAAGCATGAGTTACATCAATCATTCCCAAGACACTGAGACAATAAAAATAAAAAAATCTTTCATGATGTCCTGCTGAACACTTGAATACTGGAGAGCATCTCCACAGTTTGTTCCACAGAATCAAGCACAGTACACTGAAGCAGAGAGCTTATTAATTTCTTGGTATTCCCTATTGATATTCTAAAAAGTTCCTGTAACATATACAGAAGAAGCATGAAATACTTGCTATGGGATGGAAAGTTAATGACTTATCCGTGACCTGTTCTCCTACTGACAGCTATTAACAGTATGAAATACGCCAGTTAGCATTTCAGTTTCATGTGTGTGACTATATTCCTTCCTGCTTTATATAAAATACTCAACTAAAAGAGGTATTTACACATTCTCCAAATTTTAAGATCATAAAAAAAGAAATGCTGTTTTTATTGTCAGCAAGCAGGAACCAAAATAAAAAGTCAGCAAAATGTGATAAAGATCATGTTTGAATCAATTTTCAGAGGGTTGAAGATATGGGAAACTGCCTGTTGAGAATTGGTGTGCAGCTACAACCTCATATTTTTTCATGAATTCCATAATTGATCAAACTCATGATAAATTATGAAGCATTAAATCTTACAAAATGAAGTTACTATTACAAAGTAAATCAGTGAACTCAAAGATATTGCACAAGTCTTTAGCTTTTTCCTTTGCAAACTTGATTATTAAGGTTATATTTTCAAATTAAGCAAGTAAATCTCAATAAATTAATTTTTCTTCACAGTTTAAAAGTATGAGAAAGCTGGTCATTACTTGAAACTGAAATTTCAAACAAGCCCACAACACTGTAAAACATTGCAAGTAGAACAGCTTGTCAGTTTCAATTCCATTAAACACAGAAGTTTAATAATTGTACTAGAAATGTACTAAAAATGCAGGTAGTCATTGTCCATGGAATGTAAGACAAGATTAAGAATAAAAGGAGGAAAGGAAAGCCTTTAAGTGAATAAATTGCTCTGTAACTGCCTTTTATCATATCTATTAAATGCTTTTGTTAAAAATGGAAGCACAGTTGCCACACTAACATAGTTTTGCTTGAAACAAGAGGCTGCTTCTTCATCTATAAGCTTTGCCAAGCCTATGTTTCCATCAAAACCAAACAAATGCAACATGTTAACAAAAATGCTATACATCAATGAAAAGGAAGAATTTCCAATATTTACTCAATGCATGAATTTACATAGTATTCCTAATAATGACTTTGCTAAAAAAAAAAAAAAAAAAAAAACCAACCATAGAACGTAGGAAAAGAGGACTGAATGGAAAAACAGTGAGAAGATTTTTAGTTTTAAACCAATCTCATGCAGGAATGGTTAGCTAACCAGTCTGAGAAATCATCTTTATGGTCTGCATTTTTCTGTGTTTGCTGAATGTTGTATGTAATCATTTGTTCACAGCAACATAAAGCAGTCCACAACCGTAGCCTTTATGCCTTTACAAATGTTTTCAGTGTTGCAAACCACTGCCCTACAAACAAAAAAATCCCTCATTTGGGATCCCTTCAAAATGGAAAAGATCTCCACTTATTGAATATCTTGCTTAAAGTAGTTACCAAAATAGTATAGAGAAGTCTGTAGAATCATTCCAGTGTTAGTCAGAAAGTGGCTGAAACAGCTCTATGACAGAAAATAAGCACAGCAGTTTGTGGATTACCAGCTTTCCCCCCAAAGTCTCTATACATAACTGAGAACCTTGTATTTCTCATTCCTTCGTTTAGCTTGTTGGACACTGCAATATCATGCTTCTTTGACCTCTCAATGGAAGTATTACTCTAGTATTCCATTGCCTTCACTCCTTTGAAACAGTTTGTCATCCACACTCCTTTTCCTGCAATACTCGTATTTGCAAGTCAGTGGAATGCACTCTTTCATAAATCTCTTTTCAGTTATTTTAGCAATCATTCTTCCTTTATTGGTATTAACCTTTCTTTAACCTTGTCTATCTTCAGATTTAATCCATTCCTTGTGACATCTCTGACAAAACAGCAATTTGTTTTCCATCATTCTCTCATTACTACAGTATTCCTGTGTTCCCTTAATTTCTTACATCATTAACTGAATATTTACATGGGGTCACATTTAAGTGATCTATAATCTAATACACTGAGTCTTATTCACAACTAATAATCACTTGCATGAATATAGTTCATACTGTTCAAAAGAGCTTTATACAGCTTTGTACAGACACATAAAGCCTGGTAGGAAAACATTTTTTCAAATACCTTTATAAATCAAAGGTCTATATGCAAATGCATCATGCAAAATGAAATAGCAAAACTAAATATTATATTATGTTGGAGAAAAGAATGAAAGTATGTATTAGTAAACTACAAATAAATACATTTTAAAAATTGCGTTGAATTAATCCAAATCTGAACATTACAATGACAAGTTATTGTCACCTATAAAATAAATCTTAATAGATTAAAAATCACAAATTAGGAACCCAGAAGCTCATAAGGCTATTCATGCAATCCTAAGTTTAAGTTTAGAGTTTGTTGCTCCATAAAAGATTTTATTAATTTTGGAAACAGTTGCATCCCCCTGTTTCTCTTTTCCTCACAATGTCACGCTCCTTGTTTTCCATGTTATCTCTCAAGAGGTGTCTCCTGGAGTTTGCTTAAAATCTTTAGCTCAAACCTGAGATTAAACTATGTATTTCCTTACCTTTACATATTTCTTTCATTTTATAGGACATAAAAAAATCTCTGGCAGCAGCTACAATAGCGTTAGAGGTTCTTTCATATATATCACAAAACAGCTTTTGTCATGAAATAATACAATATCAAACATGATATGAAGCTGAATTTCTTTCTTCCAAGTGGCAGTTTTTCCCCATCTCGTAAATGAACAAAGTGATACTGGCAATGGAAAATGTTGTAGAAATGGAGATTAAGGAATATGATTTAAGAAGCAAGTATAATAAATATTATAAATAAAAGAAAATTACACTCAAATGATAGGACTAAGAAGCCTTGTTGCTCTGAATCTTCATTAGCTGACTTTGTGGTTTCTAGGAAGTCATTAATCCTTGTCTTTTCCAAGGACTAACTAAATACTCTAAAGGCCATAATGTAAAGAAAAAAATTAAAGCATTAGTAACTGAGAAGGAAAAGTGACACTGGGAAAGTACCTAGAATACAAAAAAGCTTCTATGTGGTTTCCTAGTATATTTACTGGTTTTGGACACCACAATATAGAAAATACATTAAACTGTTAGAGAGCATCCAGAGGAGGGCCATAAGGATGGTGAAGGGTCTTTGAGGGAAGCTGTATGAGTGGTTGAGGTTACTTGGTCTGTTCTTCCTGGAGGAGGCTGAGGACATACCTCAATGCAGTTACAAGTTCCTCATGAGGGGAAGAGGAGGGGCAGGCACTGATCTCTCCTCTGTGACAGAACCCCAGGTTACCCTTCAGGTAACCCCTGAAGATGTGTCAGGGGAGGAGATTTAGGTTGGACACTCAGGAAAGGTTCTTCACCCACAGGGTGGTTGGGCACTGGAACAGCCTCTCCAGGGAAGTGGTCACAGCACCAGCCTGGTAGAGTACTAGAGCATTAGGACAATGTTCTCAGGCACATGGTGTGACTTTGTGATGGTGCTGTGCAGGGCCAGGAGTTGGAATCAATAATCCTTGTGGGTACCTTCCAATTCAGCTTATTCTATGATTCTGTGATATGGGATACAGCAGTGAAATGTTCTAAACATGATCACGTGTGACTATAGATTACAACATATGAAATGCTACATGTAAAACAACTAAATTAATTAGAGAGACATTATCTATTTTCAGTGGTTCCAGCATCCTCAATATTAAAAAGCTATGTGGGGGCTGTGGCATTACTTACTACCTCTCAAAAATCCCTCTCTGTCCCACAGGGTGAGGGCCAGGCTGTTCATGGGAACAGATGGCCAAAACGATGAGAAGATAGGGAGCTTGACCCTATCTAGAATTTTTATCAAGGTATAAGGAGGGTGGAGCAAAAACTCCATCAGTAAAACCTTGTGTATCTCTTGTCACAGCTGCTCTTGTGCTGTAGCTGACATCCTAATGATTCATACTTTGCCAGGCACTCGGTTCAGTTATGGCTGCTCTGAACCACTAAGAGGAATAAAAAATGGACATGATTAAGTGCTGCTTTGAATTGTGCCAGTGCATGAATGGGAACAAAAAAGATGTGTGATCTGTGACTGGATAATGGTGTGATACCTGTTTGTCATGGAATAAAGAAAGCCTAATTAATAAACAATAAGGAGAAAGCACAAGAGGTCTTTTCAGAAAGTCTGCAACAACAGGTTTAAAACAGTCATTTTGCTAGCTACAGCAGCACTCTATTTAAAATTATAATAAAATGTATTAGTGCTTGTTCGGAGAACTTGTAACCATGTCAGACCTACAAAATTCGTAGTAGGCCAGTTACAAATAATTATAAAATTAAAAAGATCAATGCTGCAAAATATTCTTTATCAGAAGACCACTGTTTTTTTTTCTGCAGCTTTGAGATTGATTTGACTAATAGTTTTATGCTCATCACTGTTTTTTGTTCATATCCATATGATAAATTCCTTAACCAACATGTGACAAAAAGTATTTATCATATTATATTTAGCACTGTTACAAATCTGTAGTATTAGTCTCCTGTCACGCACAAATTTGAAACAGGCGGGTTTAACAGTGGATTGTTGTGAATAAATTTCGGGCTCTAGAAGCTCTGTGTTTCTGTGCAGTGTAGCTGCATACCTAGCAAAGCCTTCTGCACAGCCTTTTCTAATGGCCTGGCAAAGCCTTAGGTCCTGTGCTTAAGGCTAGGCGGAGTAATGTGGCAAGTGCGACTGATGTGCATGCTGTTAAACACAAGCTTCCAGTTTCTCAGCATCAGGACTAAATTCCTCAGCACCTCACTAATGCTTGTGCTTGAAGGGGAAGTGGTGGCCTGGATGTGCTACTCTGGCCGTGCTGGTTTAATAAAATAAGCTAGAAAGTCTGGCTTCCATACAAGTACTTTCACTGGTTTATCAGTCACTGTGTCTGACTCTTCATACTTCTAATGTCCTACTTACTAATGTCATCTCAGATGTTCTTGAAGACATGGCAGCAATCAAAAATTATTAGTAATCACATTTTCCTCACCTGCAGCATGCAATCACTGCAGATAAGGCTTTACTGCCTTAGATGTCTTAGACGTTTTACATACACAGAAAGACCTAATCACAAACAACCTAGGGTTTTTTTTTCCTTGCTGTTCTGTTTCTCTAGTGACAAATGTCTGCAGAAGTTCAATATATTTCCCCAGAAGACTCGTAAATGCGTTGGCCAATATCCAGCAGTAGAAGAGGATAATGCTGATGCTTCCCTAGGCTACAGCCAGAAACACCAGCAATGGGCAATGACACAGCCCTAAGGGTGTCTAATTTCTCAGAGACATTCTAAGGATATGCGTCTGCTTAGACCTGTCCATTATGAAAGATTATTTTCCCAGCAAAATAATAATTTCTGCTTACTTTCTTTTTCAGAACCCTCACCTTGTAAATAGTTTGGAGTCTTTTCTGAAGGAAGGTATTATGTGCATTTAAGAATATTATTTTCTCTGCTAAGAGCTGTTTACAGTCTAGGTTGTCGTGCTGCTAGGCAGTAACAACCAAGGAACAGAGCATTTCCTAGGAATTAATGGCTTGCTAGGCAAAGTTTAAAGCCTGAGGTACAGCCAGAGGCTATTAACTCCAGCTGGTCATTAAAAATCCTTCGGAAATACCTTGCTCTAAGGTCAGTATTACTGTTAAAACAAATGTAGGCAGATGGATTTATTTCATGGGTTGCATTTTCAGCTGGTATGCACAGGGCTTTTGTGGAGAATTTACACGTTCTTAACATTAACCAGTCAATTATTTGAGTCACCTCTCAGCATTCCATTCATACAGTTTTAATTATCCTTAGTATGAAAAATGGAAGTGTAGCACTCTGGTAAATTTCATATCAGTTTATCTGATTAGCCTTTTGCATCTGCTGGAAAATACAGCATCTTTTTTGCCTACCAAGGAAGCAAAGCCTCTGATATGAGCATTTAGTAAGAAGTAAGTACTTCATCTTTTCCTAAGTATCTAGTGTTTTTGCACAAAGTCAGGATCATTCAGAATAACAGCTAGCCAGCAGGCCAGAATGAAAATCTAACACGGGCAGAGTTTTACAGTCTTTAACAAGAGCCTATAAATAATAAATAGTTCCATTTAAAACATCTTCTGGGGAGACAGTGTAGTAGCAAAAGACTAAGCCAAGAAAATACATTTAGAATTGGTTTTCTGGAATGAAATAGGAACATTCAGTGGAGTTATTCCTTCTCAGAGGTGGAGATGGACACAGTTAGGAATAAACTATAGATTGATTTAAACTATGGGTTGTACCAAATGAATCTTGAAACATACCTCATAGGTCAGATATCTTTCAGAACAATCATCTGCACATGGGTTAATATTTGTGTAATATTCAGATTTAAAAAACAAAATAAAAGCACAGTAAAAACACTATTATTGAAAAATTGCTATTGCTTTTGGGGTTAAGAAAAATTCTGTATGTTTAGGAAAAAAAAAACTTTTTACTGCCTATTATGTATTTGTATCGTGATTATGCAAATAAGTCCCGGTACAGATAAAGCCTCTTTTGCTGTCAGATCTCTAAAAGTACTGATTTTTCTCAGAAATGAAATGACTTACCTGAAGTTTCAGAGCTTTATCAGTACACAAAACCAGTTCTGATCTTGTCAAGTGGTGGACTTTTATTTCACCAGCAGTAACTCCCTGGGTGATTAGATTAAGAGGGAAGCAGCAGGGTTTCGGGATTTGACTTCACCACTTCTAATAAGACAAAACTAAGTATCAACACATCCCTCTCAGCCCCTGTTGGGTTCCTATTAGTAGATGAAGAATTTTCTAAAGTTTTACTGGGCAAACTATATTATAACAGTAAAACTAATTTTCTTAAGGTACTCAGAGGTGTAGAGCTCTGAAAGATGATTCCAAGAATCCTGTCGATGTCCTGTTGCACTACAAAATCTTGTATCTTTTCTGCTGAAGTGCATCTGTAGGTATTTGCCTCCTTTCCATAGACATAAATACACATACAGATCCCCATAGGTATTCCATCCTATTTTAAGATTATTTCCACTGGTATATGCATATCTTCTACTTCCAAAAATATTTCAACACCTCAGCAAGGTGCATGTACCTCACCTTAAGGCTTTTAAATATCCCAAACTTGAGCTTCATGGAGCTTCATAGAATACATAGAAAAGTCCTAAGGCACAAATCCTGCAAATAGTTATACATCTACTTAGTTTCACAGACTTAGGAGTCCTTTGAGAGTTAAGCACTTAGAAAAGACTTGCAGGATTGAAGCTTATCTATTTCTATTGTAATATATTGTTATTCATATAGGAGTATGCTTATATTCCATGACTACCTGTTTAAATATAAATTTTCTTTCCCTGTCACCAAACTCTGATAGCAATATTTGAATGCAGTCCATGATGTCAGACTCCCAACCTGAATTCAAGGCAGTCTAAGAAATGCAGGTTTCTTCAACAAAGAAAAAGGCACTTTCCCAACTTAGGCTCAAATAATTGCAAATCTCGCTTGTGGCTGGGTATGAATTATGGACTTTTATAAAGTGTTTGAAAATCTGTGCTTTTAGTGTAAGAGACAATGTGTATAAAACCAAATTTTGTCCTTCAAAATGTGCTTCAAGATGAAACATCCACCCCTTCAGCATTAGCTGGATAAGTTGCAGCGGTTACAGTGAAAGGATGCCAAGACTAAACTATTTACTTAAAGGATTCCAATGTGTCCAAGCACCAAATGGCTTAAGTCTTTCAACTAGGTAACTAATAATAAAACCACTATTCCAAAACACAGTTATCAGCACCCCAGATGTATACCCGAGTTTAGCAGTATCTGATTGTCCAACATTACCCTGAACAAAAATTTCTCACCAAATGCGTAACTTCAGTCCTGAAATCCATATCAGATGTTCAGGAGGTATACTGGCAAGAGGTTTAAATGTCTCAAGTTTTAAACTGCAGCTTATCTTCCTGTGGACAAATATTTGGAAAAAAACAAAGAGCCCCACATACACACCTTTGAAAATGTTTTTGTTTTCACTGGGTTGTTCCATGAATTAGCTCTTCTTCATATTAACAGACTTTTTTCCTTGTGAGGATACCTAGAAGTCACTCACCTGGGTAGAAAGTGTATTTTTCTTGAAGAGAATAGGTTACAGAAAAATAAAAGGAAAATTTATTTTGGCCCCACACTTTATCATTTGTTCTTTCTACATTACGTGACACCTGTTTAGAAGAGCTGAAGCGTCTCTGTTTTCTTATATGAAAAGAAGGGGAAAACTGGGGCAAATGCACATAAATATCCAAGTGAAAAACATAAATAAACATATATAAGCAATATGAAGGTTGAAAACAATGCTGGGAACCAGAAACAACCACAAATTTCCATACTTTAATAAAAGAGACACAGCCACTGCAGCAATATTCAGAAGTCACAGATCCAAGTAAGCAACATCCACCAAATTCTGTTCACAAGTCTGAAGTCAAGTCAATTGACACAGTAGACATTCACATGATAATGTCAGATTTTACAAAGGATTAAATTAATCTATGCCCAAAGTTACAATGCTTTACTGCTATACCAGAACCCCTAATGACAATTCCCAGGACAACTATTTGGATGCATTTTATTCTTTAGAAAGATGATTTATTGCAGGTAGTATACACTTCTTGGAGTCAGCATTTTATGGGGAAAGCAATGCATTCATATTAATAGGATTGCAGGTGTCCTTTTCTTTATTCCTGGAGTTTTCCTCTTCATTTGATCGCATGTACTGTAAAGATATTAGAGAGAACCTAACAAAGATGCTTTTGAATAAACTTCTTGAATGTGTATAAATTATTCTACACAGCAGCATACAAAGCTGCACATTTCATAGAGGAAATATCTTCTTTCAGCTTGCAAGCAACCTGTAGTTTCAAATTTTGTATGCTGTGGAGTGTTGTACATCATTGTTCCCAGGCTATGACAAACTGATTAAATGGGCATGTACCTAGACATGCCATTTTTATCAGAGGGTGTGTGAAGGAAGACCAGTGTCATGGCTGTGTTTCTGCTGACCCTGTGAACACCTGTTTTCAGCAACAGGTTTTGAGACACATATGAAGATCATGAAGTAAATACCTGACCAGACCGCATGATCTAAACACTTTGTATTTATGCACAGTAAATTCTGTGTATCATATTTCCACATTCACTTCAAATCATTTTATCTCAACTAGTTACAGAAAAATCCTTTCTCAGTGCCTCCTCCTGAGTTACTACGCATGGAACTTTCCTTCCATGGAAATGCACAAAGGAATTTAAATCCTGATAAAGATACGTGTGAGAATTTAAATCAAGTTTAATTGTATGAAGCTTAGAGTCACACATTTTTTCATTAGTCTAAAAGATTACACAGGTTTTTCCCTTTATTAATTTTCTACTTCATGGCCACTCAAAATCCATTTGTATTAAAGAAGCAATAAGCCATTTAGAACAATGTAATGATAACAAGTTAATCTCTGAAAGCACTGAGGTAGATAATCCAGTAATGACGGCATAATTTTTGTTTAATATCCTGGAAGGGACAGATCACAAATCCATGTTTTCCATTACAGTGGCAGAAGAAATCTTAATAAAAGGGCCCCATTATGAAATATGCTGCAGCTCAAAAAGCTCTGGCAAAAATGCTCTGACCCTATATTGCCATTCAAGACAATCATACTGGATCAAAGGCCTGCTGGAATAGGGGGTATCTGTGGTGGATGAAAGGCTTAGATTTTATCAGTTAGTGTAAGATATAATCATAAACGAATGGGAAAAGATTCATGGAACACAATAAATAAGATGTGTAGTCACCTAATTTTGAAACATAAAGAACTCTTTAATATCAGTATTTTCCTGACAATTTACTACTGTAATTTTATTGTGCAATTCTACTATCCATTATGATTTTCATATATTTTCAAGTGACAATACAGCACGCTCTGTTCTTCTGACAATGAAGCACTGGATGCAAGTCTGAAAACAGAGCAGAAGTTAAGCAGATGACCAAGTATCAAATTTAAGCCATGATTTACAATGGTGAACGCTTCCAGAACCCACTTCCTTTGGAACAAAGTATAGCAAGAAATATAAGAGAAAAAAGCTTTGGTAGTTCTTTCTTGTAGCATGAAACAAAGGGGCCAGCATTCATCCAAGAGAGAAACCAGAGCTTAGCCCTCAGTGCTCCTGAAAATTTAGTAATCTCTTCTGGTGCCTAAATAAAATTGTATGGTACTGAAGAGGACCATGAGATAAACCAAAGCCAGAAGGGACTTGTAGGAAGGCAGGATTCCCTTTTCACTGCTTCAGTCACACAGTATCAGTCATTTTTATTGTGGCTCTTTCTGGCTTGTTTTCGAGGAGTGTTTTGTTATCAAAACCTTGTAGAAAGAAATATTTGAGATGCTATGTTGATGAGAAAGGTTGTTTGATCATAAATGTATATGGGTGAATTTACAAGGAGAATTTCTGAAGTTAGATAATATCTTTATTGTCTGTGTATTCTTAGTAAGGTTATGCTCTATATACAGCCAATCACAAAATCCTATTTCCCTTTTTATTAAAAAAATCCTTTTTATTAAAAAAAAAACCAAACAACCAAACACTAACAATTACAGATTTGATCTTGAAAAGAAGAATCTACTCATTGGCAAAGCAGAAAAAAAATTACATTTCATTCTTCCCTGACGCTGGTTTTGTTGTAGCAGAATTTCAGAAGAAAAGGATCTAGAACAACACTAGCCCCTCTTATATTTGGGAGTTTTCTTGTGTTGTTGATATTTTTGAAAAAAAAAAAAAGATAGCAAACCAGGCAAAATGACTGAAGCATGTTTGTAAGAGAATATAACCTCCAGTTTGCCAACACAAGACTACTTCTCTTAGTTCTATGAACTGCAAGTGCGTTTCATACCACTGTGAAGGTCTTGCCTTCAAACAATGCCTTAGTCTAGGAGTTTCCTGGAGTGTTTGGCAGAGAACTTTCTGACACAGCTTGTGTGTGAATCAATTAGAGACAGCAGCTGCTGGACCTGCTTCTTTGCAAATAGAGAACATCTGGTGGATGATGTGATCACTAGAGGCCATCTTGGGTACAACAATCACAAAATGATGGAGTTTTTGATTCTCAGAGATAGAAGGAGTGTGGACAGGAGAACTGGTGCTTAGGACTTCTGTAGGACAGAGTTTGGCCTGTTCAGGAGATTGGTTGGGCAGCAGTCCTGAAGGGCAAAGGAGTCCAAGAAGGCTGGAAATGCTTTAAGAAGGAAATTCTAAAAGCACAGGAGCACAGGACTGTCCCCATAGGCTGAAAGATAAGCAGCTGGGGAAGACCAGCTTGGCTGAACATAGAGCTTTGGTTGAACATAGAGCTTTGCCTGGAATTCAGGAGGAAAAGGAGAGTTTCTGAACTTTAGAAGAAGGAACAGACAGCTCAGGAAAACTAGAGGGATGTTATGAGGTTAATCAGTAAAGAAATTTAAAGGGCCAAATCCAGTGAAATTCTAAGCTATCTATTCTATAAAAGACAATACAAAATGCTTCTGGAAGTACATCAGCAACAAGAGCAGATCTAAGGAGAATCTCCATTCTTAACTGGATGCAGAGAGAAACACCGTGACAAAGGATGGGTAAAAAAGGCTGATGTACTTAATGCCTTTTTTGACTCAGATTTTAATAGCAAGAACAGTTGTCCTCAGAGTACTCAGTTCCTAGAAAGACAGAGATGAGGAGCAGAATAAGCCCTCATAACCCAGGAGGAAATTATCAATAACCTGAAATGCCTCTTAGACACACACAGGTCTATGGGTCTGGATGGGATCTACCCAGGGGTTCTGAGGATGCTGCAGTCCTGACTGGTAAATGGACCCAGTTGACTGGAAGCTAGCAAATGTGACCCATTTACCATCTACAGGAAGGGTCAAAGAAGAATACAGGGAGGTACAGACCTGTTAGCCTGGCTGTGGGGACTGTCCTGGAGCAGGTCATCCTGAGTGCTGTTATGTGGCAGAATACATGCAAGGGGATCAGACCCAGCCAGCCTGGATTTGTGAGAGGCAGGTCCTGGCTGACCAACCTGATCACCTGCTATGACCAGGTGACCAACAAAATGAAGAGGGAAAGTCTGTGGATGCTGTCTACAAGGACTTTTATAAAGCCTTTGACACTGTTTCCCACAGCATTCTCCTGGAACAGCTGGTTAATCATGGCCTGAGTGAGTGCATCCTTTGCTGGATTCACAACTGACTGGATGGCTGGGCCCAAATATTTGTGGTTACTGGAATTACATGTAGTTGGTGTCCAGTTGCTAGGGGGGCTCCCCAGGGCTCAGTGTTGGGTCCAAGTCCTATTTATTTAACATCTTTATCAATTATTTGGATGAGGAGATCAAGTGCCCCATGTCAGTTCCCAGAGGACATGAAGCTGGGAGTCTCAATCCTCAAGAGGGTAGGAAGGCTCTACAGAAGGATCTAGACAGGCTGGATCGATGGGCTGAGGCCAATGGTATGTAATTCTTGGAGAAGTGCTGGGTCCTGTACTTTGGCCACAACAGCTCCAGGCAGGAGTACAGGCTGGGGGAAGAGTGGCTCAAAAGCTGCCCAGTGGAAAAGAGCCTGGGGGTGCTGAACATGAGCCAGTTGTGCCCAGGTGGCCATGAAGGCCAAGGGCATCCTGGTCTGTGTCAGCAATAGGGTGGCCAGCAGGACCAGGGCAGTGATTGTCCCCTGTACTCAGCACTGGTGAGGCCACGCCACAACTCAAATTCTGTATTCAGTTTTGGGCCCCTCAGTTCAACAAGACATTGAGGTGGAGGGGGGGTGTCCAGAAAAGGGCAGTGGAGCTGGTGGGGGGTCTGGAGTACAAGACCTCTCAGTTGCAGCTGAGGGAGCTGGGGCTATTTATCCTGGCGTAAAGGAAGGCAAGGGGAGACCTCACTGCTCGCTTACCCTTACCTTGAAGATTGTAGCAAAGGAGGGGGTGGTCTGCTCTCCCGGGTAACAGAAGGCAGGACAAGAGAAAAATGCCTCAAGTTGCACCAGGGGAGCTTTAGATTGGATACTAGGAAAAATTTCTTCACTGAAAAGGTAGTCAGACATTGAAATAGGCTGCTCTATTGGTAGTGTCATCACCACTCCTGGAAGTGTTCAAAAGGTGTGTGGATGTGGCTCTTTGGGACATGGTGGTGAATGTGGTAGCACTGGGTTACTGTCTGGAGTTGGTTATCTTAGAAGTCTTTTCAAATTTAATGATTCTATAATTCTGTGACCAGAGTTCAGCAATTGAAAAACACCCACCAAGCTGCACATATCAAAAATTCCCACAGAAAAGCCACAAAACCCCAGGAAAAGCCAGCACAACGACCAGACTGCCAGCTGACCCATAAGCAATTGCTTCCTAAGCAGTCCTACTGCAGTGGTTCTTCCTGAGGGCTTCCAGAGCCTTTGCTTTTTCACATACTTAGTCTGTCAGATGGCATGTGAGAAATAACACGGTGCTTATTAAGGCTATGTGTGCTCTCTGGAACTGGAAAAAAGCTTCAGCTGGGTCACAGCCCATTTCTGTGTCTGACACAAAGTTTCAGTGAGAAAAAATTGTTATTCCAAATATCCATGCAAAGAAGACCTGAAAGGGAAAGATCCTCAGAGAGAAAATTATTTTAGATTACACAGTGGAGTGTCTTCAATTCAAAGCCTGTTTCTTCTGTGACACGTACATTAAGGAAGCCAGCAAGACCACTTCCAGTAAGTCAGTACCCTTCCGTTCTGCTTAATCCTATTTGTACTCCTAAGAAATAAAACAACAGGAGTGTGGAAAGGAGATCTGTGTGTAGAACAGTGGAGAAGAAAATTCTTTAGGGAAAGTCAGGGAAGCCAGCCCCCAGACCAAAGACAAACACTTGTCTGGAGCTTCTTCTTCTAAGGTTCCCTTTTGCTAAACAAAAATTAAAGCAGAATCAGAAAATGAAGCCAATGTGCACTGAGAATGTCGGCCCCAAGGAAATTGTGAAATCCAAGGTTCAACTTCCCACATTTTGGAGGACTTTTAATACATTTCAGGACAAAAAAGCACATGCAAAAACATAAGCCTAGCTGGTATTTATCTTGGACTCAATGCTAAAATAACTTGCCAGTAGCAAATTCCATACACTGAAACCTCAGTTCTTACTACACATTCGCGTGTTTCCCATCATACACACTCACACACATAGACACACACACATTGCATAGAAAAACATTCAAAAAGCCAGCATCAACATTATAAAAAATATCCCCCAAAGCAAGTTATCACCTCACCTCTGAGTAGGAATACTGGGCTCTTATGCTCAGCATGCAGGCACAGCCAAACCTCTCTTGTCCATCAGAATGACACCCCTCATCATTTTACACAAACTTCAAATGCACCTTTTAAAGAAATTTTTGTGAGTTCTCCTACATGGGCTCAGGTGTAGTTCCCTCTATTTCTCTTTCTATTTCCTTTACTTTGTACCGTACAGCTCACAAGCCTATTTGCTTCTCTGTGTTTCAGCATCCCTTCACCCTTCAACTACCAAGGAAACAAACCAGCACCGCTGCATCTGTTTGTACTAATGCATGCAGAATATCCAAGTTCCATGTTGCCAAGCTGAAACAAATCTCATTGGTAGTAAAATTCACTTTCTTATATGTGTTTTTATCAGTTACAGCACTCACATCTGATTTCTGATTTAATTTTTCCAGTTTGAATAGTCCTAGTTATTTACCATGATTGTGAAACAAAGGGCTAACTATTCAAAGGATCAGAGCCCATATCGCTATTTGTTAGGAGAATCTTGGGCTTTCTCTATTAGTAATTATTCTGCTAAGCATAGCCAATAAAAACAGCTGTCAAAAATGTAAACTCTCCATTAGACTAATGCAAAATCTAAATCATAAAATAATTTGTGAAACATACACAAAATAGAAAACAAACAAAACAGAAGAAATGCAGGTAATGATTTCCCAGGAGATACACTCTGAAGGCTTCTTACAGAAGTTTATTTTTTGAGAGTCCTCAGACCTGCCCAGCCCCAAACCAAATCTGTAATATCTTATGGATGCACAAAAGATCTTGTGTTTTTGCACCAGCTGTTTTCATTGGCTTTTTGAAACAATTCAAACTGCATCTCAGGTATCTGTGCGCAGAGCTCCACTCACTAGCTAACCATGAGCCATTCGAGATTCAATGCTGACATATCTGTAAGGATGTACAAAGGGGAAAGCCAGGAAGAGAAAGGCCAAAGAGAAGAAGAGGTGTTGCAGTTGTGAGTAACATAATGTTTAATTAAAAGGAACACTACCTCAACTATTACCCTACATAGATCTGGTTCCACAGAGGTAATGATGCAGTAATTTCCTTAATTTAAAAGGTTTTCTAAGATTTAAACAGAAGGAAAATTAAAAGGTGATAAATTAATACAGAATAGCAAAACCAGAACACAACCATAAAATATGAAATAATAAGGGAGAGACTGGTTATAATGGCAGTGACCTGGAGGCCTAGATTTATGGTTCACAAGGCTATCTCAGCATAGCTCTTATACGTATCTCACATTAGTGTGGAACATGACCCTTCCACAAACAAAATCAGCTGCTTGCTGTTTCTCCTTGTGCCACTTTCTGCTTCAGATGCAACTCAAAATGGCTCCTGAAGTATGTGAATCCCTTCATGAAGTCCCAGAGTACCACTGACTAAATTAAAATTACCATCTAAAGGAAAAAAAAACCTCTGCATTTTTTTTACTTGATTCTCAGCTACATGCAACTACTTCAAGTATGAGCTGAAGTCTCAGTAGTCAGTAGTACCTCAACAACTGCAGAGGACACCTCCTCCATAGGGATGATTCATAGAGTCCAAGTTATATACTGTAGGTTAAAGGAAGAGTATGAACAGCATAGCCAGGATCACACTTTTCACTGTACACTGGACCGAACCATTAAAGATTAATACAAAGTTAGATTTGCAGATTTACCTGAGTAATTCCACTGCCAACAATTTAAAAGCAGTATTTTCTTAAAGATCTTAAATGCCTTTGTTGATTCATGGCTTATTCCCATCAGATTTTTCATGAATTTCCATGTTCCGTGTATACTTATTTAAATAACGAAATGTTCAAATGTTCAGAATAGCATAGCATGGCACAGAACATAGAACAGAATAGAATAGACTGTTTGAGTTGGCAGGGCCCTACAATGATCATCTATCTAGTCCCACTTCCTGGCCAGGGCTGACCGGAAAAGTTAAAACCTGTCATTAAGGGCCTCTTTTTAAATCACTGACAGACACAGGACATTGAGAACCTCTCTAGGAATCTTGTGCCATTGTTTGGCTACCCATTCAAGCAAAGAAATTCTTCTGAATGTCACATCTGAACTTTCTATATCGTGAGATCTCCAGAAATATCCCATACCCTGCAGCCGAGTTCCCCCCAGGACAGACCTCAGTCTCTCTGTGCAGCCCCAGAGTGGTGGTGCCTGGCCTGCCCTTGCTGCTTTCTGCCTGCCCACAGAACCTCACCATGTTCTGCCTCTCCCACCTGTTCCAGCTGAATGTCTGGGGCCATCTGGAACCATCCCGGGCCTTGGCACAGGGAGCTACACCTTCCTTTGTGGCTTGGTAGCAACTCCTGATGCCAAACCCAGCAGCTGCCCTCTGTCCTTCCACTCCAGCAAATTGTGCTGGTGGACATCCTGCAGAGAGCATGTGATGGGGAGGGCAGTGGGGTGATGGTAGGGGTGCAGGGAAGCTGAAAAAAGAGTCACAGAATCACCAGATCATTGAAAGAGACCCTGAGATCATTGAGTCCAGCCTTTGACTGATCAGCACTGTCACCGAGATCACAGCACTGAGTGCCAGGTCCAGTCATTTCTTGTACACCTCCAGAGACTGACACCACCACTCCCCTGAGCAGTCAAACCTTCATTCCAAGGTTTAACAACTGTGAAGAAATTCTTCCTGATGTACAACCTAAACCTCCCCTCTCACACTTGAGGCTGTTTTCACTTGTCCTGTCACTTTCTGCCTGGGAGAAAAGGCCAAATCCCACCAGGCTGCATCATCCTTTAAGGCCGTTGTGGAGAACAGTAAGATCTCTTCTTGAGCCTCCTTTACCTCAGGCTAAGCAAATTCAGCTTTTCCCTCAGCTGCTTCTCACGGGTCTTGTGCTCCAGGTCCTTCACCAGCTCTGTTGTCCTTCTCTGGGCATGCTCCAGCTCCTCAATGTCCTTCTTACAGTGATGGGCCCAGAACTGAACACAGCATTTGAGGTACAGCCTTAGCAATGCCCAGCACAGGGTATTTTTGAATGTTTTTCTATGCAATGTGTGTGTGTCTATGTGTGTGAGTGTGTATCATGGGAAACACGCGAATGTGTAGTAAGAACTGTGGTTTCAGTCACTGCTCTGGTCCTGCTGGCCACACTACTGCTGACACAGGCCAGGATGCCATTGGCCTTCTTGGCCACCCTGGGTACACTGCTGGATCATGTTCAACACCTCCAGGTCGTTTTCCACTGGGCAGTTTCCCAGCCACTTTCTTCACCAAGCCTGCAGTACAGCATGGAGCTGTGGCTGAAGTGCAGGACCCAGACTTTGCTGTGTTGGACCTCACACAATTGACTTCAGCCTGTCCAGATCCCTTTGCAGAGCCTTCTGACCAGGAAACTGAGACTCCCACCCAAATTGTTGTCATCTGGGAACTGACTCAGGGGGCACTTGATCCCCATATTTATTCAGGCAGATCTGTCCAGTTCATTAACAAAGATGTTAAACAGGACTGGCCCCGACACTGATCCGTGGGGAACCCCATTAGTGACAGGCCACCAAGCAGATGTGCTACACAAGGTGTGTGATACTGCACTATAATACCTGCCCTTAGCCTTTACAATCATTTAAAGTTTCACCTGTTAGTCTTCTCAAATGTTGCAAGACAGTACAGAAGCATATTATAGCAAAGTAAATACTCTCAAGTAAAAATGAATAGCCTTCATAAAATGGTTGTGTAATCCTGAAAGAGGGTTTGAATTCTCGTACTGTAAATACTAGTCATTTGGGATGAAATTTCTCCGTTTCCTATTTACCCTCAAAATTATACTGAAATAAGGTGATCAAATATTTTATGTTACTAGTTTTAATAGCTGAAAAAATACCTGGTTCTTTGTTTAATGAAAAGTAATAACCTGTTTGTCTCACAGGTAAACTCTAATTATAGATGGTTTATATGTTTGGTAACTAGGAAACGGTCAGTTGGCATTTTAACCTCAAGATTAGTTTAAATTTGGACATCTCAAGGGCTATTTGTCACTTATATTTGGTGACTTACAGACTCATATATACTATTAGCAAAGCCAGCTTAGTGCAGGAGCAGCACTCAATCATGGCAGCATCTCCTAAAGGAGAGCTCCCACTTACATACCCTGCTAAGATCTGACAGGCCATAGAGGTGCAACCTCTTGTCTTCCAGACAAGACACAATATCTGTCACCAAGCAGAGAAAGAGCAAAGATTTCCCTTCATCAAAGTTACAAAATCTGGAAGAAAGAAGCATGACAGTGGTTATTACTTTGAGTTCTTCTTAGTGACCAAGTAATTCCTGTTAAATGCCTTTCCCTTCTCCTTCTTTCAAAAGGCTAGGCAGACATGCCTTCCCACAAATCTTTTGCCCAAGACAAACTCCAGATGAAAAAAATCTGCGGGTGCTAACCTTGGCTCAGCCTGGAGCAGTATAATCAGTTTTACCTAGGTGTTGAAATAAATTTATAATATCATTTGTGTCTCCTAAATCAAATGGTGGAGCTCTCCCTCTTCCAGAGCACCCAGAGTCTATCACTTCTGCCACAAATCACTTTTCAGATATTTCAAATATTTCAGTTGGTTTTCCCCCAAGCAGATGGGCAAATCCACCTCATTCACACACCCGTAAGTGAAGTCTAGCCCCTCTTTCACTGAGGCAGAGCCCTTGCTTGCCTGGGAAGCAGGTTCAGCATCCAGCTTCCAATCTCCCTGCTTTCTCAGCCTCTGTGGTTTATGGTCTTGCTCCCTGGCAGGGAGGCTGTGGTGTGTTAGGCAGCTAGGAACCTGCAAAGACCTGAGCTCAAGGGATGGAAAGACTGGACAGAAAAGCCACATTATTTTTTGCTCCATTGTGCAAAGGTTTGTGTCCACTGTGCACACTTGACATCCTAATTCATCTAGATGATTATCAGATCCAGCAGCTCTTAACTGGCAGCTTGAGTTAAGCTGGAGAAGAGCCTGTGGGAATGCTTGGATTAGCAAAATAGAGTAAAACACAGTCTGCCCTGTGTTCTGTTCATCATTAACCCTAAATACAATCTTCTCCATTGCAGCCTTACCTTGCACTAATGGCAAGGACAATAGCTGCTGTAGCAGCTGAAACACTTAGTGATACATCCAGGTACAGCTGTGAAAATGAGACCAGAAATGTCCATAAGGAAAGCTGTGGTAGGGGTGATAAGTGGCCCAGATGACACTGCAGACAATCAAGTATCTGAGCCAGAGATTTCTTTTACTTACACAGTGAAAATTACAGCAGTATCAAATATGCCAGCATATACATTAATTTTTTTCCCAGAGTAGAGTACTGCTTCTTTTTTTTCGTTCTTAATTAGCTGAAATTAACTGGGAAAGTTAAACTGGGCGTGTATTTTTTCAAGCCACTCAAGCTAGATAGTTTCCTGGCATGCACACTGTTCTAGCAATAAGATTCAACGTGCTTGCAACAACAAAAAAAAGAATGATTAAAAGGAGTTGGAAAGTAGTAATTGTTCTCATTGCTTGAAGCGGGCATTAAAAATAATTACAATTTGGCAGTGGTATATTCAGATATAAACAGTCAGTGTCTCAAATGCTCATTGGGAGTAAAAGTTAACAAAAATGAAACACCTGTTCATACATCAGTGCTGCTGCAGTTTAGCACCATGCAGCATTCCTGAAGCTGTTAAATATATGCATTATGCCAACAAAAATTTGGCCACATGTTTACTTAACGCCTGAATAAATATGGCCCATCTCTGGCAAAAATCAGATCGAATTCTTACCTGGGGTTAATCAGACTGACCTAAAAATGATAAGAAACCTAAACATGACAAGTAATATCATGTAAATAGCTATTGTTGATGCAAAACAGAGTGTTTTTAAAAAATCCTATGTTCTGATGGACAGAATGTATTGATTTATTTACATGGTTTCCAGCTGTGTGCATGGAGCTGCTGGGACCCATGGATGGCTGGGACATAAAAGATGAAGTCAGTGAGTTGAGCTAAAGCAAGTCCTAAGTGCACTATTCTCATGGGCTGTATACACAAAAGCCAAATCTGCAACCTGACTCAGGCTGGCTAATCCTGAGGGTGAGTATTTGAGCAGCAAAAACATATGTGTAGAAGTTTTGATGTTCAAATCTTTTAACTCTGCTTTTCTCTTTTGTGGTTAAACTTCGAGAAAACTTAAAATAGAAAATTGTATTTGTATTTCCTCTGTCCATGGAAAGTAAAGGATGAATTATAAATTATGTCAAAGTGTGTTTGGGCTTTTTCTCTATGAGAAGTTTAGAAGACTCATGTAAAAAAATCATCTAAGGGTTATAGGATAAAGGAGAGAATAGCTGGCTCTGTGGCACTTTAAAGGATGCTCAGCAGAGTATCTGCACAGGAAAAACTACACTGTAATTTACAGTGCAAATAACTTCAGACAGATGTTGCTACTTACACTGACCTCTGCTGCCCACTGTGGCTTCTCCTCCCTGCCAAGTGGGGCTTGTGCACTCTGGCTGGCAAGCAGTAGCATGCTTCCTGGAGGGAATTTTGTCAAGTCTCCCTTCTCATGGAGGGCTGTAGTTTTCAGAACTTGGAACACATTTACTTTTTCTTCCACAAAGTGGAAACACCAGACTGATTCTGTTATCCAATTTAGGGAGCAACCACAGAGATGGGAAAAAAACAGACTTTCCTCCCACACCTAAGAAGAAATAACTTTAGCCAACAGTTTGAAGTCTACACAAATTGTTTCATTCAGAGTGATAATGACATGTACAACCCAGTCCTAAACCTATCCCCCAACCTGGAAGAAATCAAGAGACAAGGACCAGCATGCTGTGCTTTACACTGGGTTACAGATGGCTCCTGCTCCAAAATGGGCAAAACTGAATATCCCATGCATCCCAAATACTGAAAGATCTCAGATTCATGCTCCCAATCAGAATGATTGCATGATTGCACCTGAAGAGATAATCAGCAGTAAATAAAAAAGCATTCCATAAACAACCAAATCTATTACCAGTAAGTTATATTTCTTTTATTCATGTTAGAATTTCTATCAGTGTTTGAACATTAATATTTAGAGAGTTTGTACAATTTCCATTCAAAGCTTAAAATGAGAACCACACTAGATCACAAATGGTAACTAAAACACAGTTCAGAATTGTATGAATATTCACACTCTCTTTCTCTCTTAACACTGTTAAACACTTTTTTTTTCTCCATGGGGTTTACAAGGAAAAGTGTGCACTGTAATTGTATCTCAGCAGTGTTCCAAAACATAATGGTATCATCATTACATATAAACTCTTTAAAAATATACTTCTGTCAAAAGACTTGATGACTACTATGTACACTACAAAAATAAATTTTCATATAAATAAATTATATGGCATAATTTTATCTTTGTAACTGAAATGACACAAACCCACTCCTACCAAACAGGCAGGCAATGAGACCCAGTTTGAATATTTTTTTTCCTTTTAACTCCTTACACTAAAAGCTACAACAAGTCCATAATGTAAATGTTATATACTCTTTCCTATTTAACATTAGTAAGCACTCTATACAAATAAAAATCCATTAAACAGTAAAAACATAACTGTAATAGTGTTTCCAATAGAAATAAAATCCCTGCATTTTGTTTGTTATAAACTGGCATGACAAATACTGTAAGAAAAACATTCTTATGGTACAAAAATATAAATATCACCCATGATTAAAAAAGTTAAGAAACAAAATCAAAATAAAATAAATGTTGCCAGCCACTGAGTTCTCCCCTTGCCAATGTGACTATCGAAGAAGAAGGTCTACATTGTGCACGGAGCAGCAGACAGCTCACCCACACACAAGCATGCAGGAAAACTTGGGCAGGGGCAGGTGGGAGACTCTGCAGCTTGCCCTGGGCCCCTTCCATCCCCAGGAAGAGCAGGAAGCAAGGCAGCCTGTGGCACAAAGTGGTGCCAGCGGGAGCCCTGCCAACCTCGGACACGCACAGGCTTGGTGGTTGAAGGCAGCTTCCAACTCGTATCATACAGTTTTGTGGCAGAGTTTGTATGATCTGAGGTCACTATGCTGCTAGTGCTAAATTGGGGCCCGATATCTTTTTGTCATCAAGAGTTTTCGTGTTAGACAGTGAACTGGACCAGTAGGCAGTTGTGACACTAACCCTTGGTGTGCACTGAAACAGTAGCTTATGTATCACCAGAATGACACCAGGCTCTCGCCACCTGCTCTTCAAGCGTTCACATTGGAGATCTGTAAACAAGTGCCTCATATCAAAGTGTTTTCAAGTGAGCAAAAAAGGCATGGAAATTTGTGCATTCTAATTATCCCCATTTGTTTTGCTGGCAAGGTCTGTGGGCAAAGATAGACTCCCTGAAGCCACTGGAGAAAAACACTTTCCCATCAAAGAATTGGCCACTGCTGTTCAGGTATATATAAAGAAAAGCCCCACCACTGCTGTGATTAGAAACTGAATATTGGTTGTGTTTGACTCTGAATACAAAACTGAACATCTACCTGCTCTAAAAAACAGCTTGGTGAAGGGCAGAAAAATATGGAAAAAGAAGACAGAGATAATGAAAACTTGTGTTGCATGATTTTAAATTAAGGTTATTTGTTCCTAGGGTTTGTTTCCAACTGGAACACAGACTGTAGTGTTTTTCCAGACCCTTCACCTGCAGCAATCCCCTTTTAGATTAAAAATAATAGTACAAAAAGCTAAATTAGTTTCGCAAAGAGATCCCAGTTTAGCTGTTATAATTAAAAGTGCCAATGCAGCATGGGAAAACACAAACAATAGAGAAAAGAACTACTCAGGCCTTACATGTCATTACCGTCCTGGCCCACCAGAAATCCATTTATATTTAAAAGTGAATATACTTATTCTTTTAATCCTTCCATTTGATTTTATCACTTACTATTACCTCCTTCCTGTCATGAAAATAAGGAGACCAAAGATACATTCACTGCGGTAATGACTCCGCTAGGCTGTGGCTCACCATCAAACAATTCATTATCCAGCTTCTAATGACTTTCACAATTAAGAGTATCAAAATAAGGCAGATGCTCATTGTATTTCTATAACCACCAGCACCCCTCAATATCCAGCACCTTTGGAAATGAAAAAATAATGGTTATAGTGCTTGCACTTACCTGGCACATTTTGTGAGGGGGAAAAAAACCAAAGCACTATATGAACAGTAATTAAGCCTCACAACATTCCTAGGAGGTAGGTAAGTGTAATTATAACCATTTTACAGAATTAGAAACTGAGGCATGGGGCAGTTAACTGACTTGACCAAAGTCATGTGAACCAAGTCATTAAGGGTTTGGGAACTGAAACGTAATTCCAAACCTCAACTCCCTGTCTTCTCTAGTATTTTAGTTGGGCCTTTGATGATGGCAGTCTATAGTTGTATATCTTGGTAAAGAACAACAGAGTTTTCACTAGTGCCTACTACAGGGAAAGCCAGACTCACATCAGCATCAGTGGGTTGTAAGCCCACCAAGTGTTAACATACAGTAAAAGATAAACTACAGTACATCAGGAACATACACACAAAAGCATGCATATTTCCAGATGCACACTTGGACACGTACAGCAAAACAAAACCTGCACATAGCTAAGTCTATTTAAGCCTCCCAGATTAACTCGCTTTTCTTCATATTTGATTATTTTAAAAATTACCACGCATAGCGTGTTTGAAAGTTAACAGTAACATTTCATACTACCACAGGGTTGTGATACGCAAATTTAAAATATTTTAAACAGACATGTACCTTTAAAAAATCCTATTACATAAGCAATATTTGCATAGAATTATACAAGTAAATTATAAAATATTTAAGCAGCAGCAACTTATGCTGAAATTTAGAACTAGATTAAGCTTAGTTGTGGCACAGATATCAATGTACAAAAAGTACAAAGAGCACACAATATTGTCCCCATTCTATTGCCCAAAGGCAAATTACTCCAGATTATACTACTTTACATCATTCTTTTGTATATTACATATGTGTACATCTTTTAAATACTTAAAAGAAATATTTAACAAAATAATACAATAGGTTACAGTAACAGTGAACTGTTTTTCTGATGCAGCATGTCCTTTTCTACAACTTCACGCCATTCTTCTCTTCAAGCAGTTCTGGAATACAGTTTTCCATCTTTGGCCTCTTCTTTGCTTCAGCTATTACCCTGGACAAATAAGGAGAGAAGAATAAGCAAACATTCACTAAATTAAAAACAAACAAACAAATCAAACTAAGCCAACTAATTTCATTATTCTTGTGGCTAGAGTTAGCAGTCAGGAAATTCTGGCTCTGCTTTCATCTCAGTCAATAATTTCTTGGTGAAGAAATACTGATCCTGAATTAAAAAATGTAGATGGTTTAATTTCTAGATTTCTAGGTTTCTAGGTTTAATTGGTTCCCAATTTTAGATACCTGTGACAAATTCAGTCAAAACCAATGAACAGTTGAAGGAGAAGTATGCTGCATTGAATACTGAGCTTATTTAAGCGTCTCATATTACCATGCACTTCAGCTTGAAAAAGCTAAGCCCTAGTATTTCTTTTTTCTGTGGATACTATTATTAGTCATATTGCTAGACTGCAAAGCTAAAAGCATTCATGTCTACTTATGCTTTGGGATGTTTGGAGAGACATTTTATAATTCAGGAACTGGTTTAATTTTGAATGGTCATAAAAATTTCCATCAAAACTCTGTGTGTGTGCATACACATGCATGCATGCGTATGTGCAAAATATTCTAGAACCAAATAAAATTACTTGCTCTGCTCAAACTGGTGTATGACACTGAAAAGCTCAGATAAGCAAAGAGAAAAAAAAACAGGAATCCACAGACAAGTAACTATTCTAACACCTCCCTTGCAAGAGAACATTGAAAAAATAGTGAGAAGTAGTTTTTCAGGTAAGAGCACCAGGAGTTTTCAGTGTAAAAACTCAGTGGGCAGCTCTATCCTGTGCAAACCTGCAATCACCAGTGCAGCTGCCCCTGGCAAGGCAGAGGTGGGCTCAGACCGCTCCTGTGTACAAGGTCACTGAAGGCCCCCACAAAGAGCAGGGGACACTCTGCTGAGCAGCAGTGCACTAGGCTTGGTAGGACTTCTCACTTGGCTCATCTTCCAGAGAGATTCTGTCCTCATTATGGACTTTAAATGCTTTTACGAACTATTTTATTCAAGTGATGACAACTCCTGAAGTAGCCAGCAATTTTACACTGCCCTAGGCAATGTCATTTTATATAACATTTTGGAGCATGCCTGATTCAGGAATCAGAAGATGGGACTTAGGCAACGGAAAATACAGTCACACAGCTCTGAAGATGTTATCCAGCATCTCTGCTTTATTATCCTCACCTGGTAAACTGGGATTGTATGATGTACTTATCCATTTTGCAAGGCTCTTTGAAGTAGTTCATATCTGAACGCACTGTGACTTCCGAGCGCTGGAGAGCACTATCTTAACCAACCTCATTCCAGAGCAAGCAACATGTACTATATTCATAATTAGCAGATTGAAGGTGATCAGTGACCTGTAAGTAGTGCTATCTATGAAAAGGTACCTCTGAGAAACTTTATTATTGCTCTTCCTTTTAATCATGCCACTGCCTGACACAACCCAAAGCTTGCAGTTACACAGGATAGACCTACCTTATTGTGAGCTGTTGCCAGGTATCCTTTCCTCACATTCAACATCTTGCAGTTCTATAACCTCTACTTTAGAATTTCTTCTTTCACATCGCACATTAAAAGGCACGTGGGGGTCCTCAAACGGCGCGGGGCCAGCTTCGTGGTGTCCCTCGCAGGGTGGGAAGCTCGCTGCCCGAGAGCTGTGGCTGTGCAGGGCAGGGTGGACAGCAACAGTGACTGAGGCCGAGGCAGTCACAGTAGTGATGGGCTGGCAGTAGGCTGCTCCCGCAGCCCCGAACGCCGGGGTCCTCACGCTGTGGGGGTGACCCTTGTGGCCCAGGCGATCCCGGCCGCTGGGTCCTGAGTGCCCTTCAGTAGACATTTCAAAAGCGTCCCTGCGAGGGCGGTAGGGAGGTGGTCGCGGCCCTTCCCTCACTTCCCTTTTGGGCTGTCTGCCTGGCTGCCACGGCTGCTGCGTGCTGGGCTCGGGATTCGACTGCAGCCTAGGACTCGGCTGATGCCTTGCTTCTGGCTGAACCACCTGAGAGAGACACACACGGTTACACCTCTGACAAAGCCAAGCAAAAAAATACTGCATTTCCTTATGCTCTATGCTGAGAATAATTATAATAACGCTCTGACTATACAAAGGGAATGCTGTGGAATCTGAAAATTGATTTTTCCATGGTTTTTGTCTGAAGTTATTAAAACCTGGAAAGCATATCTTCACAAAAACGCAGGATGACAGCTGAAAACATTATTGTAAGCTTCCTACATGCTGGTCCATCTTTTCAAAGGGATGGGTGACAAGCACTTGATCTTAACTCAACAAGCAGAATTGCAGGCATTTGGAAAAGGCTATTCCATGCAGGGAACATACACAGGATGTTAGTAGGGTAGTTTGTATAGACTGTAGGAATCTGTTTTCTGATTTCCATAAAGAGCGTGAAGCACAGCAGCTACATCAGTCAATAAACCGTGACCAACTTCAAATGTGGCTGTGCTTGTACCTATTTCTAGGCCTCTGCTGAACAAAACGAGATCCGCATTGCAGCTCAGCATGCAACATCAGCAGGGGTAGGAGACAGAGCTTTTTCACTTTCCTTTGAAATCGCATTTATGCCAACCCAATAGCAAGATGCAACAAGGCCCAAGAATTGGTAGAGCACTTAAACTACATTCTTCTGGCTCTAAGCTTTCTCCCCAAAATGTGCTTCACAGAGACATTTATGATAGCGATCCACAAGGAGTTGTGTGAAAGAGGTTGGGATCTTGTATCGCCTCCTCCTTCTCCCTCTGAAAACAGTAATCAAACAGACTGAGAGCTCTCTCTTGTGGCTGGTGCCAATGGAATGTTATAGCAGTTACCCATGCCAAAGGCCCTGCTTTTGTGCCACCACTTTACCCCCAACTCGATTCTAAAGGAGAGAATGAGGAAAACATTCACTCCCTGCTAACATGTTTTGGCGCAAAGATACAAAGCACATCAGTCAGAAAGTTTTCCGTGAAAATAAATAAATTTTTAAAAAAACCCCAAAAAACAAAACACACCAAAAAGCTTCTTCTTGCCCTCCTACTAGTCCACATGATAGCTACTTACGGTGGATCTTGCAAAGACAGGATTCTCAGTCGCCTCCACTATTACTTGATGGACCGGTGCCCCAGGGCCTCGCGTGGCCTCATACTGACGCAGCTCCTCACTGATGCCAGACATGGTGGTTTGAGAGCTGTACTCGGAATCAGAGGAATCCGAGGCATTGTTTGTGTGTACAGGTGGCAGTGCAAACCTCACGGTACCAGGGGGTGGCTCAGGAGAAGGTGTGGGCAATCTGTCCTGTCCGTTGGCTGGAGAAACCTGATGGCAACAATGCTTTCGGTTACGTTCAGCTAGGTTTACCCTTTCAATCACAACGACACAAACAATGGTCTGCCAAGTACACCCCACCATTCCATAACAACCTTAGCAGCAGTTTTTGGATGAACATAGATACTGAAAAAAATGAATGGAAGTATACAAGACATAACCTCTATCTGCTGATATGTATGTGAACAGGACTACACAGATTCTTCTGGATATCATTGTCTCAGGAAGAGCACATATGTGTGTATGTGCATGCACTTGCACTTGTAAATATAAAAATAAAAACAGTATGTGGGTACCCACTCCTTTCAGCACACTTTAGCAGTGATTTCATACAATCACCTCAGTGGGTTGGGACAGTATTACTCAGTGTCTATTTGCAAAGAGAGATGGATATGCACATCACAGCAATATATAACACACACAATACACATTGTTTGAGTAAGACACAGGTCATGCATACTGTCAGGAATTAAGAGATTACATACTGTTGTCAAAACTGTTTTACTAATATTAAAAGAACCCAAACAGTTTTGAAATATATCAGTGCTGTGTACATACCTTGTGTTTTATTCTTGTGCACATATGCACAGATATATATATATGTGAAACATAGCACACTGATTCTACTGACAGAGGATAAAGATGATAACTCCATGTAGCACAGTAATTGTATTAACTACAGAGAAGGTAATAAATGATAAACCACCAAATACAAAGTTGGTCTCTGTGAATCCTGGCGTCTGGACTTGGACTTTGTACTGTAAAGTCATCAAGTCTAAGTGAAGCCTTCCCCACATCAAAAATGCTACTTGAGGCGGGAGAGTGCCGCAGGGAGAGGTGACTGGATAGTGGGGACCTTCTGGCAGACCAATCACAGTTATCAAGGTGTGGTCTGTGGACCACCACTGTGTGTGTTGGTGCACACAGGCCTTCTTGGTGGTCTGCCCAGCTAAACACTTTGAGAATGCAACAGAGCCCGTGAGGTAGGCAAGTAGAAGGTATGTGTATAAAACAAACTATTTTTTGCAAAATATTGAGGTAAATCCTTGTTTTACAAACGTCTTTGCATATAAGTAACACTACCAGGTTTGCTTATTGCAGCCTCTAAAAGGAGACTTATTTAAAAAACCTTTAAAAATAGAGTAATATCAACTACGTAATGAACAACTCTTTTAATAAAAATTTATAGAAAAGCCTGAGAGCAAGAAACATAATCCAAGAAATTTTTAAAAAACTACTTTATAAAAATGGGGGGTGATTGAGGGGGATAGCAGTACAAACATAGTATTATTTCTTCTGTTTACTATTAATTTTACTGACCTCAGGGTATGGTCCAAAGAATGAGAGAAGAACAGGAAGCAGCACCAGTCCATTGAGAACTCCCAGAATGGTTAGGATTGCCAAAACAGCAAAGAAATACCTGAAGTACAGTTTAAATGGTTTGGGGGAGAGAATAACCACTGTTAGAAACAAGGGATTACAAATTACTCCTACATATTTTAAAATAATAAAGATACTAAAATAACTCTAACATGTTACTAACATCAAAGGAAACAATTATATCACTTTCCATATAAGATATAGGGGTTTTTACCTTTTCAATTAGAGAAGCTACATCCCCCAAAGTGTTAGTTGAGAAAGGAAAGAAAAAAATTCCATTTGTTAATTTCCCAGAATCTGAAAGCATGTAATGTTATTTATGAATGTGTTACACAAACACAAAAATATGGAATGTGCAGGGAATGGCTGAATGGACTGAAAGCACAAATACAATGAAAAGGGGCCCCCATTAGTGAAAACCCAGCAGAAGCAAACAAATGAAGTGAAGGGTGTAGAATTTAAACAATTTAGTGTAGAAGGAAAAGAAGCCCTCTTCTCCCAGCAGCTAATCCACTGTGAAATGCTTCTGCAACTTACAGCAGAATGTCTAATTAAATCTACAGTATATCAGGTAAGGGTTTTCCTTGCCGTTCATTAATCAAACTTAACGCCTAGAATTCTGTGAGTTCCAGTTTTACCAAATAGCTTGAATTGCAACTCTTTTACAACACAGGAACCCGCTTTCTGCAAAGAAAATGCCCATTCTATAGTAAGCTTCAGCATTGTACTGAGTAAGAGCGCTCCACAATGGCAGAGCTGCATTGCAGGCTAATCTTTTGTTGAACAATTTAGCATCTCTGAATACTCTTGTTTTGCGTCAGCCAATTCAAACATAAAGGCTGAAATACTATGGAAGAAGAGAAAAGTGCACAAGTAGTTGTCCTTTCCCACCACTGAGGGCTAAGGTCTGGGATCCTTCATGAATACCAAGGTAAACCTGTCAGTAAAAGGAAAGTCTTGCTAGTTGGTATTCGCACAGCTGGGGCTCAGACTAAACTTAAGGCTGCATTGTAACTAATGATTTCAAGGACTCAGTCTTGGTAAATTCCTTGAGGAGAAGGCAAAGGAGAAGAACAGAGGGCAAATTTGCTACTAATGGGTCTGCTGATTACATTGTCTAGCTGGCAACAAACTTTACTGCCTCCCTGCTTCCACATCTGATCAAATATATCAGACTCCTGTAAAACTATAAATATCCCGCTATTGTAAACATTTGGGAATTTCTGATCTGCATTAACAAAAATCAGCAAGCCAATCTACTCTACTAACATAAACCACCAGAACTTTAAACTGGGACACAGATCAACAACAGGCATTAAAAACATTTGCATCTCATCCATCTAATGTTAGAATAAACAGGAGGATTATAGCTTTGACCAGTTGGTGTATACAGTGTCTGGTAATTTACTTAATCTTCCACATTGCTGGACTAATCTGTCGCTTTCCGGAAGTTTAGGAACTTCTTCACCCACTCTAACAATGCTCAGGCTCCCCTAAGTTTATTTTATTGTATTTTTTAAACACAGCAAACTGAAGTGAGATTGTGCTATAAAATCAGAAACTGATGGCCAAAAAAAGTAAAATAACATAAGTTGAAAAGTTGAAAGGCTCATTTTATAAACTGAGAGCACATCCAATCCAAATTTGGTGTGAAGGGCTGCTGCAATCTTCCATTTGCTATGACACAAAAATGTGAGCCAAAATCTCATCTGTTAAGCATGAAACTAGCACACCAAAAATGTACCTCTGTAAATTTAGGTTAAATCAACCAGTAACCTGTATGTCAAAAAGTTACAACTCTTACAAAACCAGGTCCTAAAATAATAACTCTATTTCTTCAACACCAATACAATAAAGTGAAAAATAGTGATTTGGGGTGGGGGGGGGGAAGTTTTTATTTCAGGATGTGGAATTCCTGTATAGTAATAATCTTCATGTAGGTTTCTTGAGATCTAACTGCAAACTGCCTGCTTTCTTCAAATATCTTTCATACATAAACAAAAAGCCTGATGAGATTTAGCAGTCACCTTCTCAGTCTCGGCCCCTGACATTCTGTTGTTCTTGTTGTCAAATGGATGTCAGTTAAGTCTAATCATCTGTCCAGCTTATGTCTACCTAAGAAGTTAAGCCATCTTTCAGAGCATTTTTTTATTTGGCCCAGTTCAACCTCAGTTCCATTTTAGGACTTGTATTATTTTTTGTGTGTGTGCTGTAGTTTACCACAAAGAGCCTGTGTTACTTCTAAGATTAGCCACTTTGCAGAGCTCCACAGGTTGTTTGGAATAGAAGAAGATCTGTTTCATTGCACTTCTCAAATTCCCCTCAAGAAAAGACTTGCTTTCCTCTATACTTGAGGAACTCACATTCTTAATTATATTCACAAGAAACAGCCTGCTTTTAGTTCTAAACAGAAGGCCATTTAGGCTTTGCTGTACAAAATTTTAGTATGAAGTTCTGTGTTCATATTTATGGTTCCCCAGCTCCCAAACAGAGCTTTCTCCCCCCTCCACATCCCTCCACCCCTTTTCCTCATTATGTAAAACCCACATAAGGATAAAAGGGGAAGGCCCTGAGAGAGTCACTCGCAGCACAGTTGAATGTTTGTAGGTTCACGTGTCCTTTGCATACAAATTCTTGTGCATACAAGGAGTCTGGAGGACCTCAAGGCTAAAGGTCAGGTGCAGCTAATACTGGACAATACAAAATGCTTTGAACTAATTCAAACCAAGAATTAGCAAACTCTCTAAAGAGCGACATTTTTGTGTTCCTTCATGCTAAGTGTCAGATTTTCCTGGAACAGATTTTAATGTCAGCAATGGAAACACTACCATGTCTAGCAAGTAACAAGGAGTTAATAAAACAGAGGGAAAGCAGGACCATGATGTAAGCATACTTGACACACCATGCATAGCAATAAAATGACAGATTCACTGATGAATAAAGTGAACAAAAATTAAAAGCACACTTATTTTTATTTTTGAAAGAAAGTCAAAACACAGAAATGCTTTACCTGACAATAAAATCAAACTCTGATCCTGCAAGCATTAACACCCCAAGCAGAGTGGACACAGCCCCATCCAGCACCGGTGCAAACATGTGTTCCAACGCAAGGACAGCCCTATGGTTCCTGTCTCCTATGGCCGTTAAAAATGCCTGTAAAACAAAAAAGTCCATTTGCTTAGGCAGATGTATGCAAACCTCCAAACAGCCTCTCTCCTAGCATACACAGTTTTCCATCAGTTAATTACTCCAAACTACAGTTTATCAAAGTTATCTCTGTAGCTGGCTAAGCGTTGAGAGAAGGCCTGATCCTGCAGTTATAGCACATAGCAGCTGCTGAAGTCACACAACCAGAGTATGCACTGATGACAGAGTCAGACCATCATAATTCTGGAATCAATGCCTACTTGCAACAGTAGTCTTTTGTCTCTGGATTTGCCTATTTCCACCTGAAAAGAATTCCTGTAATGGTGAAAGCACTTCAGGTGTGAAAATTGCAGGGCTACTCCTCTCATTCTTGTGGGTTCATGGCTTCCATGACTTTTTTTTACATTTTCATTTCACTCAAAAAAAAAGTTTTTGAAACTTTTAGTATGTCAAAGCTAGCAGTTCTATACATACAAAATTATCCTGGGAATCCATGTGCTGAACATGGTAGTGCCTGATCAGCAATATCACCAGGGAACTGTCTTCATCCCTGTAACTCCTTATGAATAAGCTCTATCAAGAACATGCAAATCCTCGTGTTTGTTATGAATTTGTCTACTCTGTGTGTGGTTTAAATCTCTATTAATTGTTTAAGAAAACAAGAACCTGGCCGATCTTCTTACTGTGATTTGTAAGAGCTCTCTTTGGTTAATTCCCTACTGGCTATTAAGATATGTGCTGAAGCAGCTATCTTCCTCACCATCCTGGAATTTAAGTCTCTCTTCTCTAGAATTAGGAAAAAAAAAACCAAGGTCACAATTCCCAAGCAATAGCAGAAAACTGATCCACAAATGAATTGTGAATCATTCTTTAAGTCAATTAAATTCTGCATTAAAAGTTCCAGCATGGCCTTTTTTGTTTATACAACACTGACTTGACTATTATATGTTCCAAAGTTTTTATCTCCAGTGTCAATGTGAGAAAACCACTATTTTCAGTTTGCTTGGCATTTTACCTTCAGGTACAAGTGACCCATAAAGTCCTTTAAATTAAATTAGTTTCCACCTATCTAGAAACAACTGTTTTGTCCTTTTTTGTTCCATTTTTCCTGTTTTAAATCTTCAATACTATGAAGCTGTCATTTCTTTCTTCCTCTTCTACATCATTAGTTTCGAACACTTCCCAAACTATTCCAAGTCCTAACAAACTCATTTACCTCCGAAAGCCTCCATCTGTAGCAGTCAAGGAAAAAAGATGTCATTGCTCCTCTTTAACCTTTCCCTACTTCCACTGTGGTTTTCCCAAAATGATTCTTTGATCCTTTTAATTTAGGGTGAATTCATGTGCCCTAACTTTGTACACCATCTAAACCACTAGATAAACAGTAGAAAATATTTTCCTACAGACTGCATGTTTGTGCCCACTATTATTAGCCAATGGCTTCTCAAAAGAAGGTGCAGATTTCACAAATGGAATACTAATTCAAACATGTTCACATCTGAGAAGTCCAGAAATATCAAACAACACAATATCTGATTTTGAAAAACTCCTCTGAAGAATTATCTTTTGCAAGATAGAGAATCTACATGCAAGAGGCAACAAAACGCTGTGTAACACTGATGCAACAACAGCGAGGCTTCAGACAAGGATCATGAGGGTCTGGACTGAAGCAAGGTGATGTACGATCTCTGTTTTCTCTATGGAATTGCATCAATCAAACAAAAAGGTATCACAGTTAATGTATGCTCTCCTGTCTCCTGGGAGACTGACTCAATAGTTACGAACTACCTCATCAAGATCAACTCTGTTCCACTGAGACAAACAGAAAGGTACACAAAACTGTGACTATTTTCCTTCTGAGAATCATGTCACTGACAAGAAACTATAAGGATTTGTGATCTGAACATTGCCATAATTTTATTTTAAAATGTTTTTTAAATGCTTCTTGATTTTACGTACCAAAGCAACATGAACAGTGAATTCCACCCCAATGCCAACAGAAGCAATGAGGATAACCACAGGCACCGCACTCAGCTTTATTCCAATTAGACCCATCATGCCAAACAACTCCACAGTCATCAGAGCCAGCACCACCACCTAGATGATTTCAAACATCTGTTAGCATCTTCTTATACTCCAGACAACAAGGAGAAAGACACTTAAAAATAACATGGTTATTATGTGCTGAAGCACATCATAACATAGGACATATTTCTCAAAGCCATCCTATATTCCCAAAGACAAGCTGCTTTTACTTGTTTCATTTTTCTCAATGGCAACGAATGCTGAATAGCCAGTCTAAATTACACTCTAAGAACCAGTTAACACACGAAGCACCAGCTTTGTATTGGTTACAATCCGTCTGAAAAATCCAGCTGAAAAACCATTTGGTCCTCCTTATCATGGATACTCCCAACAGGTACATTTTTGGTTTCACCCATCTTTAAGACTTTCAGAAAAAGTATCTTTCAGAAAAAGTATCTTTCAGCTACGTGTATTTGAGCTCTCTTTTCTAGAACTGCAAATATAAATGAGGATGTCTAAAGCACAGCAGAAAGTGAATGCCATAATCAGCTGATGAGTCTCAGGTTACAGAGGGCCTCTGAGCTTTTAAGGTATTTGGGGGATTGACATGAACAAAATGAACAGTTAAATATAAGAGGAAGCTTTTATTTTTCTTTCATCTACCTTGTAAAAAAAAATGAGGAAAAGGGAGGGGAGGAAATGTGGAGAACCAGCTTTAAAAGTAGCTAAAGCCAAGCAGGAAAAAAAAATAGACACACTTATAAAAGCAATGGTCGACTCTGAAAATAAATGCCTTTTCCAAAGGAAAAAAAGTATGCACTACAATAAATGATTTTATAAGCTAATGAATCAAGCATAATAACATAAATTGCTTGATAAGGTGCTATGAAAAATATTCTAGACTAAACATTTACCTTTTAACATACCTGTCATATAAATGTACATTACAAAAACTAGTAACTGTTCTATGCTTTTCTACTTCTGGCATTTTATAAACCATATGAATTTAAACATAGGAACATCATCATTCAATTTAACTTGAATGTTTACTGAGAGGCTTATGGTGCCTTTCAGAAAGCATGGAGGAGTATGGAAAGCATGGAGAGTTTTATACTCTTTCTCCTTGATAGCTCAGTTACAGGCTTTCCACAATGCATACTGTAGAACATAAGCATTTCAGTTTTTTCCAGAAAGATTGCATTCAGAAATGGCTGGGAAAATTTACGGACAAGCTAGTCATAAGCAACTGCCTTGAAAAATAACTATGTGTGAGAAAAGAAGAGAAGTAATACAGAATTAGAAATTGTTTTAATAAAGCTCTTAATTTTCCCCTGTGTCTTTATTTCTTATGTTAGTGCGCATTTGAGCAAGGGTAAAAGTTTATATACCTTTCTAAGAAACCTTTAAACCTGCAAAAAAAGATGGCCAAAGATTAAGGTTATTAAAATTTGTACCTTCAGCATGAACCCTACCCCCTCAAGTTGAATAAATATATAATGAATGATGCAATATACATACTCCACCAGAGGCCCAGACATAAACAAAACCTTCCCGACTACAGCAAGAGCTATGCTGAAAGGAATTTGACTTCAACAAAGACCCTTATAATAAACTTACAATGATCCCAGCTGTCCAGGGGTTTAGGAGGAAGAGAGCACACACCAGAAACGTGCAAGCTAAAACCACACTAATGGATAAGAGGAGCCAATGACGAAGTCCAATGTACTGCTCCCAGAACAGAAATGGGTAACCATTCGGGTAGCTGGAGATCCCCAGGCTGGTGTAGTTATTACAGATAGCTCTCACTTTCTCGATAGCCTCCACAAAGTCAGAAGTTTCTCGCAATCCATTGAGGTAGAAAGGAAACTGAGCATATTCTATGGGCTCGGCTGCTGGAACTAGGAAAATGATAGCAGTGTTAAAATGTGTTTTTGGGAAGAAGATGATATACAGAGACCAGGGCTGGCAAAATATTTTATTCTTCATAGCAAAATGCATAAAAGATGGCAAATTTAAATTTTACTTATTTGGAATGCATGATAGTTTTAAAGCTCTCCAATAAATAGAAACTGGAAACAGTACTTGAGATTACTCTATTTTACCACGCAGAGTAAATGGATGAACACAGCCAACACCAAGTTCCCTAACAGTTATATAGAATTTAGTGGTTATCTTTCAATTCATGTATTTAATCCTGATCACTGGAATAGTGCTTTTTACTGCATAATTTAAAAATTCTATCCAAATGCTCCTCTTTTATGCAGTTATTTCGAAATCAAAGGTCATTTCCCCAAGATTAACTGAGATCCACTGACACAATACTAGAGAAAAATTAGGCTTGAGCAGGTTGGGGGTTTTTTAAGATTTCCATTGAATATTTGGAAATTCAGATGCAGAAATCCACATTCTGATGGAAATTAGTGGAGAAAAAAAAATCCCCATAATATAAAAATAATGGCTTACTGAGGAAATACATAACTTTATCCTTGAATATTCTGACAAACGAACACTCTCCATACTTCTTTTTGAGTGTAATGCAAAGTCTACTCTATGACTACAAAACAAAAGGTTTCTACAACAAGCTTTTGGTTACTGCCATTGTGTGCTCCAAACCCTGCAGTTTCATTCAGTTGACTTGCTTAATATGATTTGCCCTATTATAATCCCAACTTTAAATTTTCATTAAGACAAAACTTGGCTGACTGCCACAAAGCTCTAGGGTTTGGATACACTGAGGCATGGTTATCCAACCACATTTTCAAGTGCACCAGTTGTCCCCTGTATGCCCTCTCCCCTTCCCTACTGGTGTCCAACTAGCAATCCTCCCAGTGAATTGAAAGCTGAAGCAAAGCCAGCTGGTACTGGTGCCAGGGAAACAGTGAATGGTGTGAAGTGGGACTTCTCCCCTAGTCCCTCTAGCTCTTGTACCATATCAGTGCAGTAGTTTAGTGTATGAGTTGCTTTGGTAAAAATTTCTTAGGTATTAAGAATTGAGGACAACCATGATAGAATTTCAGTAATGAAATTTCAGAATAACTTAAGCAGTAATTTCATGAAACGCCCAGGTTTCTCACGAAGACAGAACTATCAGGTAGCACTTAAAAAAAGCAATGCTTACTATAAATTTTTGGAGCTTCAAACTGTTGTATAACTCATGTTTCAGCATGATAAAACGCTGCAATGGTGTCACAGTTTGCAGTGGTGCTTGGGTCTCCTACAACTACGGCGTAATACAACGTATTCTCCTGCTAATGCTTCTGAGCCCCGTGCAGCACCAGGGGTTACTGGTGCTTGAAGGAAAGAGTGGGGGCACTCATGCAAACTGCAGGATGCTAAGATGGAATGCTACTTACTCCTCAGCTGTGTTTCTGGCATGTAGTCTGCTTTGTCATGGACCCACTCCGGGCGGTGCGGGCGGATGTTGGCTTGCGAGGCAGCGTAGGCCACAGGGTCGTTGCTAACCCAGGCTGTCAGGTAGATGTAGAAAGCATTTGGGTTAATGATTCCATCCGCATCCACCAGACGCTGTTTAGTCAACTGCAAAATGGAAAAGAATTAGAAGCCTTTCAGGATAAGCTTTGCTTACAGGGCTCTTGGCGTGATGCTTTCAACAAACGGCTGGGAGATGCAACACACACATAGGAGGGTAAAAGCAGGAGAACATGAACCTTCACTTGAAGGGACTTATCAGTAAACTACTGTTTGACAACAAAAACAAAATCTAAGAAAATGCAGTGACAGTGGTTATTTATAAATTATAAATAAATATCAATTGTTTATAAACAGATGGTTCCAGAATACACTGAACCAATTAAATCCAAATTTTGAAAGACTGCAGCCAAGAATGAAAAACAACGAAGTTAGAGAAACATATTTAAAGACACGGAAAGAAAACCTGGCAAGAGTCCCTATACATGTCTGTGTGCAGTTAACCTCTGTTGTTAACACTGAAGGAAATGCCACCCAGTAAATGGAGGAGAGCTATAAAAATAAAACAACATCTGTATAAATTTTGCTAACACTTGCCTCCTATGACCTATGTATTCAGAAAATGCCCAGCGTCAAAAAAGCAGGCGACTGCCCTGTGTTATTTGGGTCACTGTGGGCAAATGCATCTGTGGGGTAAACAGCAGTGGTATACTTCCAGGGGTCTGTTAGCCAAATCCTGCACAGCCAGAGCTCTGACAGAGGACTCCATGGGTAAAAAGTATTACTGGGGCTTTTTGTTTTGTTTATTTAAAATTCTGGCTCAGCTCCAGTTCCAGGTCTTTTTAATGAAATGAAAAACAACAGTGACAGCAATTTAAAAAAAAAAAAAGTTGGATTCGAAGGATCTGGATTCAATTAGTCCACAGGATATGCAACAACTGTATGTCTTCAAGCTGTCTCTGGAACTGCACAGTACAGCGCTCAACCCCTGTGGGTGCACCACACTTTTCTCCCTCCCAGGCACAGGAAATTATATCAGCAGCTGCAGTCCAATTGCATTTGTTCCACAGTGTACCTGGTACACTCTCCTAAACAAAATCTCACTGAAGGTTTTCTCTTCAACTCCCTTTCTTTGCCTATTTCTTTGCTGAAGCTTCATTCAGACCTGACAGCACATTGCATGTTGCTATACAGCAGTATGTTTCACACACTAGAGTAACTTTGAACAATGTACTCTGTAAATCTGTCACCTTTAATGCCAGGAAGAAAAAAGAAAGACAATAAGCAGAACTGCCAAGAAGCTCATTAAAAACACTATTTTTCTGCCTGAAAGCACAGTGAGTTGATGATGACTCTCAGAGAGGAGAAGGTATGTTACTGAAGAATTTCTTCTTCAGCATTTGAAATTTTAGTGTAAGGAGTCATTCCTAATGTATTTCCACTTACAAATGGCTACAGAAAATGCAGTCATATGCTGTGGTAACCTCAGGCATATTTTATTTAGTCAGCTCTAACAATTGCCATTTTTAGTTCTACAGCAGTTTAGATGTATGTAGTGATGGTCGTACAAGAATATGATACTGCACATAATCATTTCAGTCTCCTTCCCCTATAATTCATCAATATCTTTTTTAAAATGTTCTACTTTGTGCAAATCAGTAGGAATAAACCAAATAATTGCAAATGTCTGGGATAGGACTAAACTCCATGCACCTATGGATGCAGGGAAATATTTTTCACAACAATCTCCATGGAAACTGAGCATGTCTGGCACAGGAGCACAAAGTGCACGTCATCCAGTAACAATCAAGGACTGGCATTTGCCGTGTTGATTTGAGCACTTTGCAACATAGACCATACTGCATCTGAGCAGTGGCTTCAGCAAAGTCAGCAAGGCCATACAAGAAAGGCATAATTCAGACATTCAGCTCCTTGAGCTGGAAAAAAGCTACTACAACCTTTGTAGACTTTGCACTTCCCCCCACTCCTGATGGCTTGTGCATTGTTGTGTAAACCAGCGTGGACTCTGATACACTACCTGGCTGACGTCAATGGGCTTTGCATGGTTGCCTGTTTGTACCAAGAGTTTGTAAGCCAAAACAGCATCGTCAGAACCATTTTTATAGTTGTTGTATGTGATCTTCCCAGTTTCCCAGTCGCTGTCAAATGCATCCTGAAGTCCTGAAGAGTTGAGAGGCAAAGGGAAGACAGAATAAGCAGGTGAATAATCACTGTTATAAACAAGTTTCAGAAGGAGAAAGAATAATGATGTTTTTTTCATAGCTGAATCAGGATGAAAATTATCGACCTGGTGCCTCCTAAATTTGGGTCTTCACACTGTCAGTGAGTTGGAAGTCTCAGTTACATGTTCAGAATTTTGCCCAGAGGAAGGCAGGAGAAGCAAGAAATGCAAGGGAGAAGCCCCAGGAGTCCCCAGGTTGTTCAGACTAGCAAAGCTAAGCTAGTAAGCTGCAGATGCATTGTGCACTGGCATAAATGGCTTCCCCTCAAGGGAAACTGAAGATCTTCTCCAAGCTACTTTCTACTCCATTCTACTTGGAGAAGTGTATGAGAAAGAGTTATAATCTTGTTTAGAACAGAAAAAGGCTGAGCTCAGCCCTCATCCGTCTTCACCACCTTACAGCCAGAGGAGGCATAAGTCTGTTTGTTACCTAGGAGGGAAACATTCTCCTTATTCACCTCTGCCTCACGAAAATCCTGGCCAAGTGCACTGAGCCACAGAGGAAGACACACACCACTCTCATTACTGTTTTGGGCTACTGCAGAGCACTGGGGCAATAGCTTCTACGTTATAACCATTCCACTATGAGGGGGGAGAAAAACACACTCAAACTTTCAACTTCAAACAGCAACTCAACTGCTCCTCAAGCACAGCATGAGCGAACACGATTTTGTCAATTTGTTCCATCTGTTCAACTTGTGCAGCTAATACAAGTCATGGGATCTGCTGCCAGCACATGTAAAGATCACAGCCAACACCTATTCACTCTCAACTGTTATTTTCCTCCTTGCCACCCTTCAAGGGGGAGGGAATACCTCACAGCAGAAATTTGGATCAGATTTAGCACAGGAAGCCACAGGCCAGTACAAGGAGGCTCTGTGCAAGCAGATGACAAACCGCATGTCCAGGGAAGGGAAGAAAAAGGCCGGGGGAGTGGTGGTGAGGAAATGGTCGACCCACCTCACAGCTGGGCTGGGGAGCCGTAATGAAAACCATCGCTGCAGACTGGATAGGTTAGCTACAGCTGTACGGAGATAAGAGCACTGGAAGAGAAAATGCACCCAGCTGACACTGCCTCCAGGAGAGAGTAACTATTCCCATTGACAAATTCATCCTCTCTTCCTTAGAAAACTCTCTCCCGTGCTGTCTCACTAAACCATCTCAAATCACATGAGGTCAACAGGCTGAGACCAAATGATGAAAGAAGCCTGCCAGACCTCTCTGTGTAGTCCACTAGCACTGGTCCAGGAGGAGGACAATTTGCCATCAGATTTTTTGACATCACCAAAGGACTTTGAGGTTCCCTTTGAAGAAAATGCCGTTTGCTGGCACCACAGAGAGGGGAAACATTGGTTAGAGTATGCAAAAATACCAATCCCTCCCTTCTGTGCCAAGTCCAGCTCCACAGCAGTTTCTCGCAAAGTGGCCAGGTGAGAGTATTTGGGCTATCATATTAGCGACAAGAAATACAATGACTTTGGAAGGTTACGAGTATGCTGTCAAAAAAGCACATGGAAAAGAAGGAAATGACCTAAGAACACTTAACTTCCAGCTAAAGTGTCTCCGTTCCACAGGAGCACACCAACTGCTATGATAGACAGCAGGTCAGGGCAGAGCTTTCACATAAACATCCCACCCCTGTCAGAGGGCTCCACAGACAAAGTAACAAATTGATCCATTGGCATGGGATTTTACCCTGAGGCTGCAAGAAAGGGCATGTACTTTGAAACATTACTGCAGCAGGTGAAAACTCAGCTCTCTTACATCTTCCCCTCCTCCCCTGTTCTCATAAGTTGGGTCATCCTTCAAACCCTGGTCCCTTTTACACCTTTATTCTTCAGCCAGCTTAAACACTGCGTTTCACGTAATTTTGTTACTCACCTTGCTGAAACTGAAAATCTACAGAAAGCATATTAGGAAGCCACTGGCAGTTGTACTTAATATCTGAAGAATTTCAAACTTTCAATAAGTAAAATTTGCCATTACACCTTGAAATTTGTAGTAGACTTTGCTGCTTTCAAAGCAAACATGTTCATAACAATTATTTTAAAAATTAATCTATTTATTATTAATCTTTCTAGACATTTAATCTATCATAAATGGGATTAATTATATGCTTCTGGGCAGAAAGATGAAAGTATGTTGCTGACATCTTTCTGCAGAAAAGTTATAGAAATAAAGGGAATTTAAAAAACTTTATATATGGGATTTTTTCACATCAGCAGTCACTTTTGTTTAGTGCTTCAGAAGAAAGTGACAACATCGAAAATCAGGTGGGAATGGGGGTGAGAAAGGAATTCCTACTGACTCATGTGAACAGCTGCCACCACGATACACCAGATAAGATTTCCCTTTGCAAAAATAAGCCTAATTAGAAATCATCAGGGAATCCAAGCTACCTCATTTACATTTGGTCATTAACAAAAACAATGTTAACATTTACAGTTTAAATGAATGATTAGTGTTAACTTTTCTTCTGTTGCATTTTCACTTACAGAAAATATGATAACATTAACAATACTAGAAAGCAAAACATGAGGACTCTCTGAAAAGAGATGTGCATGAGGCAGAAGACACACTCCACTGTTACTAATAAGGAAGAATGTACAGCTAAAAAAAGGATGTCTTCCTGGTAAGAAATGGTTTTGTTCACATGTTGTTCCATCCTTCATTCTGCTGGACAAATGTGTGCGTGTCAGAAGGCCATCTTGAGCCATTAACCTCTGGCACTGGATTCACAGTCAAGTCGGCAGGAATTAGCCATGCAGGTCAAAGCTGTTCCTGCTTTGATTATCCAGTCCTTCCAGCACATAGAACTATGCCCATAGAACTGCTCCACCTCAGAGGATCCTCCCTGAATCCACCCTAAACCTGTACCTTGTTTGTAAATTCTATCTTTGTCTTCCCTTCCCTTGACTCCTTCGGCACCACCCACAGTTGGTAACAATCAGATTTTACTCTGCCTGCTAGAATGAACCTTTAGATAATTCCCCAGCTATGAGAAGCATAGCAGCTTTTAGTACAACAGTCTAGCTCCTCCCGTAACATCAGTGCCCTGTACCTCTTGAAAACATAACATCTTTCTATTGATACATCACAATATCCTCCTTGACAGCCCCATGAATGCAGTATCACACTCTGTGAAGAGAGCCCTGCAACTTTACAAAGCAGAAGGGTTGTATTAATTGTGAGCCTCTCAGAAAGGGTGCGGAGGAGAGGTAAGGATACAGACCTAAATGCTAATTAATAATCATAATGATTCATTCTAAAGCTGTGTGTGATCAAAAGGCCAATCAATGGCCTATCACAGGGCTGGCATGTCACACGGACCACAGCAAGTGACTTACTGCTTCCTGGAGTCTCCCTGACCACTCTACTATGCCACTGTAGCTCCATGCAGCCTGTCAGTGCACCCCAGGTAACAGGAATACACACAGCTCCTCTAGTGAGAGAAAAGCAGAGGACAAGTAAGGACAGTCTGGCTGGCTAATGTGGACTGGAAGGGAAAAGTGACTATGTGCTGAACTAAGTACAGAGTAGGAACACCCCCGTGAGAGGAGCACGTCTAGAAAGAACACACACAAACATGGCCATACAGCATGAGGGAACATGTAGGCCCTTGGCCACACCAAGAGGGACACAAAGAGGATGGGGAGGCACCCAAAGTGAAAGAGGCTTGGGAAAGTATGTGGTATGCCTGACAGAGGGGCACTAGGAATGGGAGCGCTCCTGGGAGTAACACCAAGTGGGCTAGCCTCCAGCGTTTCACTTTGAGCAGCCTGCAAGGGAGCAGATCCAAGCACCTCCTCCTGACTTTATCATTGGCAGACTGTGCTGAGGTTGAGCACTAATAAAGCTTCCTGAACACAATCTCAGATTTCCATCTCCCTCACGGGGGAGGGGGAAAAAGCAGAAGAGGGGGCACATCGAGTACAATTCTTTCCTACTGTTTTGGAACAGCAACAAAAAATAAGCACAAAAGAAACAAAGTAAACAGCAGAGGTTTAAGAGAATTTGGAAAAGGATGTAGAAGGACGATTGCTTAGAATTCTAGAAAGTATAGTAATGTTCCAGTCCAGCAAACATCTAAGCTATGCTGAATTTTCTTCCTGCCAGTAATGCCTTCCCTTACAGCTCAATATGCTTACGTGAGCAAAATATTTTAAATAAAACTTCCAGTAAGTAGACTGCAATGTATTTAAACCCTAATGTATTTAAAAACCATTAAAAAACCCCAAAGCTAATAGCTGAAATACTGCTTTGCATTATTTAGCAATGCATTAAACACATGGAAAACCTCATTTTGTGTAGATTTGGCACTTACATCCATCTGCTTTCCTAATATTTCAGAAGGAATAAAATACATCAGATAGTGACAGTGACCTATATGTTCTCTAAGAATCACTGGCTGCAGTGGTCATCTGTACACAATTAAGTTTAAAATTTACAGTCTCACCAGGTCAGCACAAGGGGTTTAAAATTTTTTTTTCCCCAAAAGGTTCCTTGGAATTTCTCTCAATAGAAAGGTATAGGTAGGACCAAAGTAATCCTGGGCAGGGTATGTTTGCTGGTAAATTTGCTAAGAGTAACAGTACTCCTTGTTTTAAATACAAACCAGTTATTTGTCTCAACAAGTGCAATTGTGGTATCTTCAGTATCTTCAATTACTTGGTTTCAATATAATTATCATCATAGTACATGAAAGGCCGTGCTTTCTCTTGTCTTTCCCCACCCTGTTACACTTCAGCACAGAAAAGCAGCACCACAGAAAGGGTGAATGTAGTTGATTGGAAACCCAGACTATGCAGTAAGTTCCTGACCCAGTAAGCCACACTGAATTTTCTTCATGCCAGCAGCCCTAGTTGAAGCCAACAAGATCACTCAATAGCTGAAAGTTAAGTCTGTGTCAGAATACATCACCAGACAGGGATTTTTCATTTATGGCTCTGAAAACACTCACCAAATATTTATTTACCCAAGACCAATAGGGCCATATTTGGCTATAATGCATAAAGCCTCATCAGCTGGTTAGACATGAATGGCACAGATATAATCACTTAAAGCTTTACACTGTCTTACTGGGGAGTAAAATTAAAGAATTTAAGTGATAAAGAGTGAGTCCATATGTGTGTTCCCAGCAGCACCTAGGCATTCTCCCTACTGCTCAGAGCCTTTAACTGTGTGACTGTATTTGAAGAAGGCAGCAATATCACTGTGAACAATTATTCTTTCTGACAAACTAAGAAAAGTTTCTGTATTGCTCTCTTACCTTGCAGCCAGTCTCGAAAGTAGTGCAACCACATTTTGGGGAGCTGCCTATCCTCTTCCAACAAAACATATGCCACATTGCTGAAACTTCTGTGAAGTTCATAAAGTAAATGCTGGACATTTGGATAGTCTGCTTTCTGTGTCACAATATACATGTTGTAGAATGAAAAGTACTTGAACTGTGCAGCAATGAAGTCATATTCCCGTGTTTCTCGTGGTACAATGTCTGTGAGATCTAGTCCATCTCTCACCCGGGTAGTTCCATAAAGGCTGAGCCCAAGCAAACCCAGAAAAAGAAAAATAACTACAATCTGCAAGAGAAAATAGAAACTTATTTGGTTTTAGGTTCTAAAGGAACTAACAATTCATAATGTGATACTGCAAAGCCAAATTCAAAATTAACATCCATCACTTTCAAGCTTTTATTTTTCTGGGTTTTTTTCATGCATATACATACTACAAGACTAAGGTCATTTGTTCTTCCTTGAAGGAGCTCTGCATCATGGATGAGAAATTTATATTGTAGTAAAGTTTAAAAGGGACTGTTCACTGTGCACAAGTTTATATTACAAAAAGTCACTAGAACCCTCACTTGTAACGTATATTTGAGGTATGTCTCTACACCATTTGCAAGAGAAAAATTTTAAAATAAGAAATCAGCTATAAAATTATTAAAAACTGTTATTTCACAGGAGTTGTATTTATTCCTTATATTTAACACCACTGCCAGGATAATTTTATAACTGGCAAGGCAGAAATCTAAGTTTGAACAACAGGTAATAGTTCCCCAATTACCTTAGCTTTTGGTTTTAGGAGGAATGGAGCATAATGCTTTTCTGCAAAAGATGAGAGTGTCCACTTTGCACAGGGTTGCTCAAGGCAATGTATACTGGAGTCTGAGAATTGGGAAAGTAAATCCCTCGTCGAGCTTGTGCTTTCTGGGCTCTGGCAGCTCAGGTTATCTTGTGTCACTGTCACTGGCTGCACAGATATCTCTGAGCGAGGCTCTGCTGTGGTGTAGTACACCTGCGTGTGAGGATCATATTCTGTGCGCAGCTGCACTGTGGACTGCATTGTAATCTGAGTTTCATGTGCAAAACTGTGGCTGCTGTACGGGGGTGGAGGACTGCAGCAAGTGTTGTCATTTTCTGCATACGCTTGAGGCTCAACCTGAATCACTCTAGTGACACACGGGCTGTAAGAGAAGAGAAAAACATCTAATTGCATTGAGACATCTTTATTTTAGTAAAGTTAGGTAGAGTAACATGGTTTCATCTGAGATTGCTTCTACTTCTATTGGACAGTTTACACTAATTACGTGTAACACTTAGATGTTAATTTAATCTTTTAAATTAAAGTGCGTTTAGGAAACATTTCTCAGACATGGTTCATAGCGTAGGCCCCTGAGAATAAATGCAGATTTCTTGTTCTCCAGGAAGAAGGAAACAACATCTGTCTGAAGACATTGACATGTGCACACATCACTCCATTAATTACACGTGCTCATCAGGTAGTTGTACACAGTCTGAACGCACAATAAGACTGTGAGTTTGCATCTCTATACCCATGCTGAGAATTAAGATATCTAGATGAAAAGACAAATGCATGACATAGTTAATTCTTCTGCTCAGAACAAATGAAGAAACTGTTAAATAATATTTGAGCCTTCTGGATAAGATCTCAGACTTTTGGGAGGAAGGTTGAAACCACTTGCCATATTTTATAAATCAGGAAAATATTAAAGTATTAATGAAAGGATTCATTCCTAGCAAGGGTAAGCCATGTGGAGAGACAAAATCATGGAAGTAATTAAGTATTCCCTTTACCTTAGTCTATGCAAGACCCTAAAAGATAACTAGTTTGTATTACAAAATTGTAATTGTCAGAGACAAGCCTATTCCTGTACATGAGAAATGACAAATGGATGATAGTAAACAGTATCAGGTATTTTTCACCAAGTGCACAAATCTTACAAAAACAAGAGGAATTCAGAATGTTGCCTACCTAATCAAAGCAAGCTCTCACTAACTGCATTTCTTCACACGCAAAGGGGCTGAATTCTGATGCACATTTGGTGAAGCTTTAGATGAGGGAATAAATGGAAGGTCTGAGTGCCCTGAATTCCTTAGAATCAGGGCTCCAAGACTCTAATATATTTGGCTGTTCTCTGACTGAATAAGAACTAGCTTGGGATCTACTCCCTATTTTAACCATTCCCTCAGAAAGATATTTAGTAAAATGCTTTCTTCTTTTGACTTTAAAATATCAAACTATCAGCTCCTGGATGCATGTTAAAGGCTAAGACAACCCAATGCAAATTCTCCACATCCTGTTTATTGACAGTAGGAGTACATGTGTAGAAACGTAGCTCATCCTCTTCACTGTAGTCAAGAGCAAAAACTAAGGTAGAAAAGATGTTTGCTTTCTAAGCAGTAGCTCCACTGACAACAGCAGACTCTGAACCCCCATTCTAGGCTTAGAGTTGGCTGTGTATCACACTTTAGAATGGCCCTATTACCATTTACCATGTGGCAGTTTCCTCATACTTTAGAATGGCAGTATTACCATTCTATATTACTGTTGCAGCAAAAAGGACACCTTATCAGTCATTATCCTGTAATGGCAGTGATCATTCCTTATAGTTCTATGAAAAACTCATGTAAGGGGAAGTAATTTTACAGTTGTTTATTTAGGTTTAAAGGCATAAAAGCATAAAAATTAACACATAACAGTTTAGGGTGAGTCAGGTTTCCCAGTATCCTGAGTTATGTACAAGATTTCCAAGATTAGCCAGTACTGGCACCTTGCAGTGACTCATAACATTGTAAAAATACTCCAAAATATTCCTAGATAGTGGATCTTTCATCTGCTTTCAGGAAGTTGTTCTCCAGCAGTCAAAATTAATGTATGTAAGAATGAAGGGAAAAGTGTGGTGGGGAGAGGGGATGCGACGGAAGAGAGGGAGACGGATGTATTTCAGCTTTTCCCTTCAGGCAGGTGAAAAACAAGGTAGCAAATGTAAGGCAGTCACTAGCCATAAAATCATAACAATAATGTGCTGATGCCACTTTAATGAAGAACTCCCGCTCCTGACAAGGAATAGATGCACTGACTGGTGACCACAGAAAGGACAAAGCTACTGCCCACTCTCACCTTGTAAAACAGCAGAATATGTCCAGTCTCCTGTCTTCCCGACGATAAAGGTCCATGCTCAGGATAGCAGGGAAAATCAGCAGAACCATAGCAAAATTGAACACCACCACAACTGCTGCCTAGAGACAATCACAGGATAAGTAAAGCCGCTAAACTTCATGTAAGGCATCACCTTTACAAAGCATAAAAATCCCTTTCAATTCTCATCCCCATTTACCATTACAACTCATGTGATGCTTTCAAGCTTTTGCCTGAGCAAACTGAGAGATATACATTTACATGCCCACTTCATTATGGTAGGATTATTGTGGTGAATTAATCTATTTTAATACTCAGTCTTGTATTATTGTAATACATCTGTGCCTGGATATGTGGTGATTATTTTTAAAGCATAAAAATAGCCTGTTGACTCAGTAATCATATTTTTACATAAAATTCTAACATATTTAGAGTCTCAAGGCAAAATAAAATGGAAGCAAACCTGAAACTAGAACTGAAGGTCTTACATTTATGGAATCTGAAGCAATTTAAGTATCACGATAATATTAAATCATGTTATTAAATCAGAAAATAAGATTTCAGTAAATTTTTTTAAAAACAGATGAATTTAGTGAAATACTATACATTTGATCATCTTACTTAAAAGTTTAGCAGAGAAAGAGCAGTATTTTATCAGGGATTATTTTTAAAGGAGAATCAAAATTAAACCAACACCACATAGCAAATACATGTATTAATATGCCTGTGTTTAACAGAGCTTGATTTATGAGCCAGTCTACCAAAATGAGTCTTAAATTGGAACAAGAATACTTGATTTAATTTGTAAAGCAAGTATCACATAATGAAAAAAACAACCTTCCCGCCCACCCTCTTTCAAACCATACTCCAAACCCTTTCCCACACAGAGATTCCCAGAGAATTTCCATGAACATATGTGGTGCAACATCTATCATTATTATTGATAGCATTTATTTGTAATGCAGAATCGTTAGAAGTACTAGCCATAACAAAGGGAAAGCTGAGCACTGGGAACTGGAAGACAGTTGTAAGAATAGGAGAAACACTGGAGAAAAAATTGTTCAGCCATCAACCAAAAAAATGAAAAAACACTTTGCAAGCCCTATATTTTACCCATTTGGTAAGAGATAGCCATCTCAATAGTAGCCCAGTTTTATGTTAAGTTATCCATATATAAACTGCCAAATGCCTCCACCTGTAACTTCTGAAATAATGATTGCTTGGGTTCTTCTTAGAGAAGAACAAAAGTTGGGCTACAAAAATGACCCAACATAAATGTGATGTCTTTTTTTCCAGAAGAAATATGGTTTCTTTTGATCTTGAGAGATCACACCTCAAAACTGGCAGTATAATGGGATACAGAAAATCCACATTTTAAAAATTCTTGAGTTGCTTTTCAATTAAATTACATCAACTGCTTAGATTTATCTGTGAAAATCAAAGTAATAACACACAGAATATTTTTTAAAGTTTTGCAAATGTCAGAATATCACAAAAATGTTTTCACTGTTCTGAAAATTACAGAATCAACAAATATTTTCTAGTCTTTCAATCACAAATATACTGCATACAAAAGCTAGTTTTGTTGCTGTTTCTCTTTTCTGGTCTCCAGACTGCTTGAAGTAAGGTTTTAGTACTGCTGGTTGTCTGTACACATGACTACTAAAACAGAATTCACCTGGTAGTTGAACCCAAATTAGTATTTAGTTATCTTCGTGAAAAAAGATCCAATGATTATATAACATTTTATAAATATTCACACAGAAAGGTATGCAAGGCCATAGCCAAGACTTTAAGTGATTTGCTTTTGATCTGCTCTAGAATTAATTCATTCTGTCAGAAAAACAAATGGCTGCTGTTGAAAGAAAGGTGTTTGTTGGACCTCGTTCTTACAACTGCTTTCTTTGCTGGTGCTAAACCAAAAAAAGTTTGAATCACCCATATAACATGAATAATTAGTTGTGCCTAACCAAGATCTTGTATCAAGGATCAGCTAAGATTTACCGAGATTTGGAAAAAATAGCTGAGGTCTGACTCAATAATTCTTACTCCTCTCAGCATGGCTGAAAAACTAACAGAAGTCCTCTGTTTCTGCTCTATGAACTGCAAATACTTCACACCGTATCAGTTCCCTCTCCAGACCCTAACATCCTTGAATCTCCAATATTACTAGACCTAAAAACTAATACTCAACTGTGTGGTAGAGACACCAATAAAGTTAGTTATATGAACATTTGATTTTTTTAGGAAGCATCAAAACTAATCCAACACCACACAGTAAATTTGCCTACTTACATCTCTTTTTAGAACAACTAGATTTTCCACTGTGCCATCCTAGTGTTGATGTACTAACCAGCCTGGAAGTAAAAAATTCCAATCAATCTCTATTCTGATTTTGATTTAAATAGATTCTTAGATCTTAATATTGTACTTCCTATATATGGCACATTCTCTTTCACCCACGTAACCCTGTGTCACAAGGATTAACAGTTCTCTGTTTTCACAACTAAATAAGTTTTTGTATGAATTCTAATTTGTTGTCTCATCAAAAAAACAAAAAAAACCAAAAAAAAACCCACCCTGTGACTTGAAAAGAAGAGGGAAGGACAAATTACTGAGGAGTGATTCAGTCTCTGACCAGGTGCATCTGCCACTGCTTCCCTCCCAATGCCATTCATACACACAGTGTTGTGGAATGGGGAAGTATGAAAACTGAGATCATGACAACAGCCACAATCTGTAAAAGCAATAAGGAACTGTGGCAGCAGAGCTTCCCGGGTACAGGCAGCACCCAGGCGGAAAGCATGCTTAGGATTTCTGGGAACAGGGCATCTTCTCTCACAGCTTCAGAGAGCAATGGTCAAATGGGAGAGAAAAAGCCTCAGACCTTTTCATTGGGAAATCAACAAAGGTAAGATTAGTCCAGAAGGAATAAAATGGGACCTACTCAAGAGTGCAAAATGGAGGCATTCAGTGAAATGAGATCAGAGAGCAGTAAAATTTCCATTAATCAGAAAAAAATTATGTCGGTCACTTCCTGAGAAACACGCTACAGTTTTTGCATCTTTTCATAATGCACAGCCTAAAAATATTATTGCTGCTGCAACTGTTAACAGAGACAGAAGAATGGCAGTCTGTGCTGGAGGCAGCAAGGGAGCGGGGAGACAGGCTGGTAGGTATGTGCTGGGGCCCCGCTGAAGTATGTGCTGCTATGTGCCATTCCTGGCAGCCCACCCAAGGAGACCGGGTGTGCTGCATAGCCAGAGGTGATGAACAGATGAGGAGGTCTGTCAGGAAAACTTCCACCCTACTGCTCTCTATCTGCAACTCCCTCCTGACATGGTACAGGCTCAGATCCTCGTCCCCCGCCCCCTTTTCCCTTAGGCTTTAATTTTGCTTGTTAAATTCTCATGTCAGAGGCAGGGAAAGGTAAATGATGTGGATAAAGGTGGGGGACAAACCTCTTCAGCAGAGTAAGATAATGGAATGAGCTTAAAACTGTAAATTCTTTTCCTCCAGAAACCCACCACTGCCACCTGGTAATGGACTTGTACATTTAGGAAAAAAACTTGTCATTCTTGTGGTGAGGGAAAAAGTTATTTCTAAATCTTATTGGGAAAAGTTCCACTTCTGCTCATTAGTGGATCCACACCACTCCTCTGTTGTTAGGGGAGGAAGTTTCTGATGTAAGAAAGAAGAGGCCGATCATTTTTTTACCTTATCTTTCCTGGGCAGAATTTATTGTGTGACAGTCTCTGAACAGTCTGTCTTAGGAAATAATATAGCCCAGAGGTAGTTAGACTCAGCCTTGACTTCCTTCACTTATACTCAAAACAAAGGGCTACGTTTAAGACATTCCTACTATAAGCTTCAAAACTGTCAGTGGATTTCTCCAATAACCTCTTCCTTCACCACCAGTTTAAGAAACAAAATACATCTGAAAATTCAGGACCTACTCCTTCAGAGTCCTGAGTACTTTTGGAGATGATTCTTATGACTGAGTATTTTGGTCATATTCGGTTCAGCAATCTCAAAGCCCTGAAACTGCTTGAGTAGGGGGCTAATAAGATAAACAGATGAAAAAGAAAATTAGAAGAGCAAAAGAGCTAAAACAGTCCTCACTCTTGCATGTAATTAACTTTAAAGATTTCACTTTCAAAAAAACTAAATTCCACTTTGTTAACCTGCTGTCCTAAATTTAAAAATGCTATCCTAAGACAGCATCAGACTTCAAGTATTTGAGTTCCATAAATAACCAACTCACAGATATCAATGAACTGCTTTGGCTGACAGAATATGACAGAAGCTGAGACAGGAGAAGGCATTGATGTGCAAAACATGAGTTTCTAACTAGATGTTTGTCTTGTAGATGCAGGAAACAGTTTATTCTCCCTCAGCAACTAGGTTATTTTACCAACACTGGGCCTCAAAATTATGGAAAGGTTGACAAATTACCTTGTAATGTCTTAAGAAAAGTGAATGAAGAACAAAACAAGGGCAAGAGAAATCCCTCTTTTTAAGCCCCTCTGTTAAAAATTCACTGTCTAGATGAGAAGATGGTAGTATATGTGAAAAGTAAATGCAGCAGTATTTTACTGCTTTTTAAATTTTTCTACGATACCAAAGAGAGCAAGGACTTCTTGTTTAAACAAGTCTGAGTAAGAGGGAGAGATAGGAAGGAGAGTGAAAATAAAGAAATCCATACATAAATACAGACCACCCACCAAAACTACCATGGTTCTCCGATTCCAAGTACTGAGATCAAAGTATCACCTAATTTTGATTTTACCAGGTGAAGCTCAGCAAAGCAACTAATAGATATTCCTTTCTAAGAACAAAGGATTTCAATTTAGTCGTTGCTAAGTTATAAGTGCATCAGTCATATATGTAGCTCTGACATCAATGAATACCCAGTATAAGTCTCCCACTGCTCCTTCTTTGCACGTGTCACCCTGTTATATACATATATGGGGCTACCATGTTCTAGCAAAGACAAATTACCAAGTGAGAAAAGTTTGAGCAATTCAAACCCTAATTTCTGAACACTCATGTGGGTTACTACACGAGTTCCATATTAATCACTGCCTTATAAAAAACTTTGGTGTTTTTATTCTGAATAATGTCAACATGTTCATACAATAATATAATATGTTGAAATCTCCCTGGAAAGTTTTTGTTTGTCATTTTGCTATGCAGACTGTGTTTTAAACTTTTAGTGACTCAGTCTGTAGTATGGCAGTAAGCAAAAATAAATTACTTTAGGACAGGCATAGGTAAGTTAACTGATTACATATCAATTACAGCTGTTGTCTCCACATGTGTTCCAAAGGAAACCTGTCACATTCTGATATTGAAGAGTGAAAATGAGAAAAAAAAATTAGCAAAATTTGATCAAATGAGAGAGAATTAATATTGGTAGTTCACACTCAACAGCTCAGCAGCATGATTACAACAAAAGGTCCCACTTGTGTTGAATACTTCTTTATGAAATGCATTGAGGCTGATGTAAATTCTGTAAAGCAGGTACTACAGAGTCTGATGACCTCCAGTATCCTGTTAGCTGCTAAAGGGACCTGTTAAATGTTTGAAAGATTTACAAGGCCACAGACTTAGGAGACATAAATAACTTCTTGCAGTGGAAGAAGTGATATACTACCAAATGTATTTCACACATCTAGCTTAGTCTTTACCATGCACACCTCATGAAGTTCAGCAAAGCCAAGTGCACGGTCCTGCATCTGCACTTGTACCTGACACCTGGTATCAGCACAAGCTGGAGGATCAAGATCAAGAGCAGCCCTGTTCAAGATCAAGAGCAGCCCTGTGAGAAGGACTTGAGGGTTCTGGTGGATGATGAGAGGCTGGACATGACCCACCCATGGGCACTCCCAGCCCGGAAAGCCAAATGTGTCCTGGGCTGCATCCAGAGCAGCGTGGGCAGCAGGGGAAGGAGGGGATTCTGCCCCACACCTGGAACCCTGCACCCAGCTCTGGGGTGCCAGCACAGGAAGGACAGGGAACTGTTGGAGTGAGTCCAGAGGAGGGTCACAAAGGCGATTAGAGGGGTGGAACATCTCTCCTGAGATAAAAGGATCAGAGAATTTGGATTGCTCAGCCTGGAGAAATTTCTGGGGGGACTTTACAGCAGCCTCCTGGTACCTAAAGGGGAACTACAGGGAAGCCGGAGAGGGGCTTTTCACAAGGGGATGTGAAACAAGGGGAATCACTTTAAACTGAAAGATGGTAGATTTAGGTTACATATACAAAAGAAGTGGTTTTTAAAATTTGGGTAGGAAAACAGTAGAACAAGTTACCCAGAGAAGTCTAATTGAAGATGTCCCCGCTCAGGGGCTAGGGGACCGGGTAGGGCTAGATGGCTTTCAAAAGGTCTGTTACAACTCAAGCTATTCTGTGCATCTATAAAACAAAGCAATTCACTATCACATGATCTGTAAGAAGAGACATCTAGGTTTTTCTAAAAACTGCTAACCATTTAAGACTAAACATCTAGGTTTAGTTGCCACAAGCAACTGCTAAAGAAAACCAGAGGCCTTTACATTCTCTTATTATTCACTACCTGATTGCCTATTGAGAAGGAAATGTAAACAAATTATTAATGCTTATTAGTAACATAAGAGCAATCACAAACAGTGTACCAGTTTACAGTTTAATGCAGGCATACTTAAATCTCTGAGAATAGCAGTAATTGCCACATGTATTAGGAAAATATGCAGCCCTGCTTCCTCCGGGTAGCCAATGAGAATAAAAATTCTCAATGAGAAAAAAGCTCAATGAGAATAAAAAACAACAGAGAATCAGCCTAGAGAAGAAAAAACTACTGAAATAGTACAGTGCTCTATAGTGCTATAAATTGCTTGTGTTGGAGGAGAAACTCCCAAAGCTTTCTTCAGTCTTCACTTTTAGAAGAAATCCTTCTCCACTATCGTAAGTATTTCATATTTCCGAAGGTATATTATCAAAAAGACAGAGAAAGGGAGAACAAGTGATGCATGGTTCAGTACATAAAATTCACATTTTCTCTCTAACCATCTGAAACACAAAATTCTTGGCATTTTCTCCAAGTTTGCTAGAATTACTGGGAATAAGGCATAAAAAGTGCTGCAGTAATTTTTAAAATTACAAATGCATCTGTACTGCTGTCATTACACTTGTAGTTTTTAAGAGCAGCAAACTGTACAAACATGAATGAAAAGATTCAATTGCTGTTGAGGAACATTACAGTACGCACTACACCACAGCCTACTCCTCTTGACTTAAGAACACAAATCCTCCTGGAAACCTGTTTCTTCTTAGTTACATATAGCTTGGGTTTTGCATTCAACCCAGCTGTGGTGGGACAGTATTCTGTCACCTGCCAGCAGGATGTGAGAGACTCTGCATGAGAAGGGGGAGCAGGAGGGGGGAGGGCAGACAGCAGTTGCAACTACTCAGGTCTGTTCACTGCAGTTCACTGCAGCAGCAGCACCAAAACTAGGCTTCAGCGCCACCACTAAAAAGCATCATCATCATCATCACACTTCCACGCCGCATAAGACCTAACAAAGTAGGATATAAACTTACTTGGAGTGAAAATGCTCTCAAAGCTGGAATAGGAATTAAGGCAGCCATAAAGAAAGCAGTAACATTGCTGATAGATGTAAGGGCCACACTTGCTCCTGTTCGCTTCAAACATTCACCTGTTCTGTCCTGCAAAACAAACAAGGTATCTTAAAAGCCAAGCAAATACGTTGGTGTCCTGCAAATAAAGGGGTCATGCTGCAGATGTAACACAGCAGCAGTGAAAAATTGTTACAATTAAATTCTGAATATAATTTTGCATTTGAGAGTATGTAAGAAAACAATATAATAATTTTACTGTTCAGTAGGAACACGGATGAAGCACTCAGATTTTTTGAGGGTAGAAATCGTGACTCAAGTTGATTCTAGCTTCAGAACACAAAACTAAATGGGTACTAGCAATATATCAAATAAATTTGCAGTTGAGAAGGATTTAATTTTTACCAGTGGAACCACTTGGTGCTCTCGTTTTTCAGACAAAATAAGAATGTACTAACAGCATAAAGACATAACATAGCTACATATCTTGAAAAAATATGTAACAAAACAAACAAAAAGAACACCACCAAGTCTAGGGACCACACACAAAACCCACCAAGAAATCAAGATAAACACATGACCCTTTTGCAACCCAAGGAGCTATTATGAAGCAGACAGAGATTATACAAAACAAAATCAGTAAATATACACTAGTTTTACATGGGATGCACTTTGGATGTGAAACTTTGGACTAAGACTAAAAAGACTAATAAAAGTAAAGGATCATAAAAGTGATGACAACTTGGACTTCCTATTAGTTATATGTTATGCTTTGAAATGTCATGGTTGATTATAAACTTCAGAAAATAAAAACAAGAGAAAAATACAGAAAATAACTCAATTTTAGGGCCATAACAAATAAGTAGAGGCAACTGTTTTCCCTTTCTTCTCCCCTTATCTCTTGTATGTTTTTTTATTAAAATCATTTTATTTAACCGTCAAGATTTCTATTTGCGTTTGTTCCTAAATTTGCATTAACTTGCACTGAAATTTTTGGCAGAATAAAAAACTTTCACTGATAATTTCTGGCCATGATTATCTGTTCCAATACGAAACTTTATTCTATTTTCCCGCAGATCTCCATTTTGTCATTACCTCAAACGGAATTCTCTTATTCTGCCCTGTTTCACTAAATGCATGTGCCAGAAGGAAAACATCATCTACACCAACTCCAAGAGCAAGAAAAGGCAAAACCTGGGCAAAGAAACAAAAAAAAAAAAACCAAATAGGTTGTGTTATGATCTGTCATTAAATGGCTAACTAAAGCAACTTTTACATTACACTCTACAGAAATCCAAGGGTAAAATAAAAATGGAAAGGATGCAACACTGATATTAACTTTTATTCTGGAATGTTGCTGAGAATCTTAAAATATACCATTTACAGGTACAAATTCTCACCAGAAGTAATTCAAGTTTTAGATAGACAAATATCTGGTAATAATTCAAGTTACATTCAAAATATTTTCAGAATTTGAACATCCTAGTATATTCATATGAAAAAAAAAATCTGTGAGTCCTTGAGTACTTAAGGATGTCTCCACTTGTATTGGGACACAGAAAACCAAACAACACAGAATTATATAGACTACATAATACCTGTTTTTTCTTCACTATTACTTGGTAGCACGATAATTTAATTTATCACAACATAAGCTATGAAATAGGAAAATGGCACAAGTGAAAATCTAGAGCCAAAATATTTTTTAAGCATTTTATTTCTCAAAAATTCACTTGTGTTCATTAATTAACAGAGTACTTGCAATTTAACAGCAGACTTGTGTCTTCTAAATACCTGAGTTGTGGCAGCATTAAAGGAAATTCCAATCAATGAGCACAGGCCCAATCCTGCAGCTACAGAGAGTGCAACCAACAAGACTCCTGCCAGCCCCACAGCACCCTGAGACTTGGCACAGTCCCACCGCAGCATCGTCAAACAGGCATAGGCAAGCTAAGGAGAGGAGCAGGGAGGGGAGTTCAGGGGGGGAAAAAACCAAAATATTAGAATGGATCCTGCTCTAACAGCTGTCTCTCCCCACCCAACCACAGATCCTTACATAATTTTTAATCAGAATAGAAATGTCACAGAGCTTACAAAATGGAATAGGTGAGAAGCCTGAGGTAAAGTTTACAAACTGTAGTTGTAGTTTTTGTTTTAAATATTTGTAGGATACTCTGGACTTCTAACTGATAACAATAAAGTAGTATATTTTTAAGACTTGTGCTACTACCAAAGAAAATTAAGTAGATTTATTTTATTACCATTAGTAAGTAGCCACTAGCTACTCGGATAGCACTGACATCAGAAAATGACTTCAAGATGTCATCCAGGGTGGTCGTAGTAAAGGAAAGCACCTTCTGAGTAGAGTTTTGTGCAACACTCTGATGAACAACCTATGAAAAGAAAAATAAAACTTTGTGTGAATAAAGAATTTTTCCTTTTATTTTAGTAATTTAGTCAAAAAAAGCCATTACCATCTCCTACAACACCCATCTGAAATCAAATCCTTTTGCCTTAATGTTCCTGCTAAAGTCCATGCTCTCCACAGACATTACTCTGATGCAACACAAGTGTGTTTCGTGATTTTTTTTTGGCAACTTGCTGATTATGAGCCAGAATTTGCACCCTTCAGGAAAGCCTACTGCCCAGCTCCTTACAAACACTTAACTTGAACCCCTTCCTGTAACTCCACAGCGCAGTACCATCTCTGCATTTAACCCCAGGCCAGCCATCTCTTTGCCCCTCCCTGCCTGGCCATTTGCAGAGGTCAGAAACAGCGCAGTGCAGGGCAGCGTTTGGGACACAGAGGGCAGGCGTTGTCACACAGCCTCCCCACCTGGGCTGCTGCTGCCATGGCTGGCTAATGTTTTCCAGACACCTTTAGAAAAACCACGCCAACCAAAAGCTTTTAAATTCCAGACAGCTCTTTGGTTTCTTCTCAGCCCCAACTAAGCAAAATAGTCCCAGGTAGCAAAGAGTAAAACCTTCATGGCTTCTCATATGGGAATAACCAAGCAGCTTCTTACTGGAAAAAACAAAACAAAACAAAACAAAACAAAAAAAACAACCAACAAACCTCCAAAGGAACCCTTCAAAAAGGGGAGGCAATGCCTCAGTTCTGGTTTAAGCATCTTCCTTAAGGAAATACTGTAAAAAACTGTGACAGAAGGCAGTGGATCTTAGTAGGACTTTATAGTACATTATCCAAGTTATTTTTAATTTTACCTCAACATACATCCTCTGCCAGGCTTCCAGAATTGCTGCTGCCTTGTCCTCATTCCAGTTGATATGTGAAACATATTCATATCCCTTGAAATGCTCATACATTTGCTTAGGGGTCATTAACTGAAACATGGTTTGCAAAGCCTGGGCACTGTGACATGGGGAGAAAAGAGAGGAGAAAAAGGCAAAAACTGAGCATTTGCAGGAAAATATTTTCATGGCATGAAGTCCCAAATGCAATTCTAACAGGAGGTTGCTTGAGTTCTTGATTTTATAGGGCACATGCTTGTATTAAAATTGAACAGAGTATAATTATTCTACTGTGTATCTGGTGCAGCTGTACTGGTCCATGCAAGTGTTGAGGCTAAATCTGTTTTCATTGAAGCTAATAAGAGTTTTGACATTATTTCCAGTGGGATTAGTTTCAGGAGAAAAGAATGTAACCCTCCAAATCTGTTATAAAGATCATGCTTGATAAGACAGATTGCTGTGAGGATGCCACAGGAACAGTTATTTCTATGAGGTCTTGTAAATGTTAGCAAAATGTCATTTGAAGACCTTGGCCTTTTTCATCCCTTGGAGAGAAGTGGTAGATTAAACTCCTCATGCCTAATAAGCTGTGTGGAGTATACAAAGGCAATCCATCCTGAATTTCAACAGTATGCAACTCCATCCAACAATTTCAGAAGCTCTTATTAACTAGAAGGAACCATTCTCTTTTTCAATAGAATTGCCTTACTTGGCTCTTTCTTGAGAGACTTACCAATGTATTGTGTGAATACATTGTTATTAAGGTTAAAAGTTCTCTGGAAAAATTATGCTTCATTTTGTTTAGTATTTTTCAGAACAGTAAATTATACAATTTTATTTCCCCACTAGAGTCCAGAGTATTCTATGTCTTCATTCAGAAGTCTAAAACAAAGGGTTTGAGTTTGTTTTACTATTCAAAGCTGTTAACAATACAGGGAAGAGAAAACAGACCATTCCCTATATTGACCCTGAATAAAACATTCAGTGGATATTTTGGAATTCTGAGAGAAGTCAAATGAGTACATTACTTGCAGTATTTTTCTTCCTCTTTCCTTTGATCGTATTCCAAAATGTGATCAAAGGTGTTCAGTGCTTTACACACTGTTCAATGCTTTATACATACATTCTAAACAACAAAGCTGCCAGTAAAAAGCTTTCTTTCTGAGTGACATACACCATTCTGAGGTTAGAAGCAGGAAATGATGATACCAACTTAAGTTTAAACAACCAAAGCATTCTTTTTAAATGCTGTTCTCTTGTGACATGTCACCCTAAAGCGAAATTTATAATTCACATGAAGAGCAATGGAATTTGCATCATCCTCCTAGTATGGCCCAAAAAATTAAATGAAAACTGACATTTTCCTTAAATTGTTTTTACCTGACAAGTTTACCAGAACTGTTCTTGACTGTACCACCTATAATCAGCTCCTCCTGCCAATGCATGTATTTTCTTGATAGTCCATAGCATCCACCACTCAAAACAAGGGCTACATCAAGAGGCTAGAAAAAGTTATAAAGAAGCAGTTAATAGGTTTCATGACTTTGGACAAATTCGTACCTGAATTCAGCATCCAGTGAACTAGAATCATGGATGTTAAAGACCATCTGGGTAGTCTACTAGAAGAAAGGCATTCAACAAATCAAGTTAAGAAATCACCCAGATGCATGTTGATCACATGATAATTTCTCCAAGTGTGATGTGACTGATAAAGGGATATATAAATTCAAGGCCCATGATTTCAAATTCATAATAAAAACAACAAAATTGGCGCTACTTGAGGAAAGGCTTTTCTGCATGGCATAGGGGTGCAGCAGCAGCTGTGTTCCAGCAGTGGCTATTGTCTGCCTGAGGCACCAGTTTGCTGAACTGCCACATCACCGCAGTGCCACAGCCACAGCTGACAACTGTACTTTCACTCTAAATGAACAGGATTAAGCATTGCATCACACAACGAGGCAAAATCCATGACCGTGAGCTAACAGCGGGTAACAGGAACAGAAAAATGACATCATGCAAGAACACAAACTACATATTGCTTGGAAGAAAATGGTACTTTCTTCTATTCTGTTTGACCTTCCCCCCCACCCTTCCCCACCCCCTTGAAAAGACATGCACAAGGACAAGCAAACTTACTTTGGTGGAATTTTTATTGGGAGCTGTGACTGGGCAATCGGGATCAGCAGGATTCAGGCAGGGTCGATCCATATAACCATGACCAACCTCTGCTTTATTCAGCATTTCTTCCCAGCTCTCCACTTGGTAGTTTATTTTCTTTAACTCTTCCAAGAATTCTAAGGGGTCAAAGTTGATCCACTGCAAAGGAGGCTTCCCTCTGCAAGAGCAACCAGGAGAAAAAGACACATAGAAAAAAGACAAAAGAAGCTCTGAAATAAACATACTTTAAAATTCATATTTGAACAAATGCCTGAGTTATTTTCTGCTACAAGTAAAAACTTTTTCTGGTAAGGCTGTTTCATAAAATGAAAGGCGTGTTTTAATTAGAATTGTTTTATGTACTTTTTTAACAGCTCAGTTGTAACTTCCACAAATACACTTGGTTCTTACAAAGCTATCTTATAAAACTGATTAAAAATACTTTCACTTACAAAAAAGCAAACCAAATTATCAAGTACCTAAATAACAAAAAAGCAGCCAACTGCTGCTTCAAAGAAGTAGGGGGAGGGGAGAGGGGCAGAAGAGAGGGGGCTGACGAAAAGAAAGACTTTCTCATAGTATCAGATTACTTCTTGCTAGTCTAATAATCATCTTGCAAATGTAATCAATCAATATAACTGATCTTTGTTTATCTGTAACAATACTGTGCTCCTTCAAATGCCCTGGCAACTTGACTATCAACCATCAAGCCTTCCTGCTACCATGGCTGTCACCACTATCACTGTCACATCTCCCACCCCCCACTTCTGAATTTGTGATGTTGACAGACCAGAAAGGCTTTTGACTGCCTTATTCTGTGGTTCAAACCACACTGTATCTGCTTAACCAGGCTTAAGTCATTATTCTGAGTCTCCCAACCAGAAAACACAAACCCCCTTATTTCCCCATCTAAAACTGTACACTAAAGGTTAGGAGATGGCCATTGCAAATTGCTTTTGCAGAGACATGCAAACCAGGACAGAAACAATAACTCAAATGCTAACTCTTGCATAATTAACAGAAAATGCCTGCACAGATTAACAATTAACTCTTTAAAGAATTCAGGGCATCTAATATCACACTTGTAAACTGTGAGAAACCACCCATAAAAGATACTATGTGGTTTCTTTAACAGTCTCTGAAGCAAAGGATTTGTTCTTTATTCCTCAGGAAAACTTGAGAATTAACCCAAGACATTTTCTTAGGTCTAAAATTCCCAGCCAATGAATGTTTTTGTATTTCATGGGAGGAAAAAATCCACCAGAAACAACTTTGTTCCAGAGGGAAAAAAAGCAAGGCATAAATTCTTAAGACTTCAATTCAGAATTTACATTTTAATTTACATGCTAGCAGCACACGAAAAGTGACAGAGGATTTAAACTGAAGTTTACAAATAATCTGATAGAAACAGGTAAACCTTGTGTTAAATAAAAAAAAAAAATCCATGTGTATTTTTTATGTAGAGACACTACACTTGATATTTTATTTTTCCTGTTAAGTCAGAATCTGAATAAACAATGGAAATGCAACCGAAAAGATGCACACATTTATACAATTAAAAACAGTCAGACCAGAAAGTTATAAAAAAAAATTCCTTACAATAGATAGGCAGTTCCTGACTGTAGCTTTGCTCCCTCCCAGAAGCAGTCCAAAGGAGTGATAATTAAGCAAGGATAAAGATATTCTATGATCTGTCAAAATAAGAAAGAGGAAAAACACAGTCAAACTAGAATATAATGAAAGCAGCTCAAGATGAAGCAATAAAATAGACAAACCTTGTAATTAAACATCTGCTACACATACCTGGTCCATGTAACCTGCTTCTGTGATGAGTTCTCCTGATTTGTAACACAAATGTTCCAATTTCCACTGTCTGTAAGAAATAGGAAGGACAAATATTTTCTTCTTGCATAATTACTGATAAGTTATTTTGAAAATATAACAGACATTTAAAACTGTGACTCATATACACACACTGGCCTCAAACAGCAAAACATTGAGTAAGGCAAACATTATTAAAAATAGATATACTAGACCTCACCAAAAAAAAGTGCCTTTCTTTTTGTCATTATGAAGTAGACTTTTATTTCAGACCTTTCCATATTCTTTGTAAAACTCACTCAAAATAAGGGAGGTGCTTTTGAATGTACAGGCTAGTCAACACATGTTAATGGGACAAAAATACATCTTATATTTTTGTCAGTCTCATTTATATGAGACTGCTTGTGACTTAAGGTATTAGGGACATCAGTAAAAGAAAAGCCATCTCCTGCTCAGAGGAATCAAATATATCCAGCTGCCCAAGACATGCAGAAGAAAACAAACCATTAAGAGTCCTGCCTTCCCATTTCAGCTGCATTACAACTTCCACTACCATGGATTCTAATGCCTTAAGACAGGGCAGGAGCTGAGTAAAAGATAATTGAAGCCTTAGCAGTAGCTCATGCAGGAACCAGCTGGGTGTGCTGAAAAGATCTGTTGAAAGACAGGGAGCTTTGTGCCTCTCAGGCAGGACTCCGAGGCACATCACTGTGTAAGCAATAACTCTGGAAGAACCATTTTTCAGGGAGACATCCTAGCACCATGTTGGTGCCTTCCTGAGGTGCACAATTATTATTTTTCTGTTGGACAACACACAACTACTAACTATCAGTATGGGGCCACAGACATTCTTTAAGGCATGCTCTGTTGTCTATGTCATTACACAGCTCTTATTCCACATGCTGACATTTCTAACACATCTGCCTTCCCCTTTATAGCCAAACTATTGGAAGAACACTAGCCTGTGCTACTGTTCACAGCTATTATGTACCTCATTATGATTTCAGCAAGTGAATTCATCTCTAATATGGAAGGTTTTTCAATGTTAGGGATCTTATCCATAAGGTTCTATGTTTAAGACCACAGACTTCATTCCTTTACCCAAAGAAATGCCTCACAGCATGCCTCACATGGGTACTCTCTCAGAATCTCTTCCAACACCACTTACCCCATCTTACTTGTTAAATGCTAATTTATCACTGCTATCATGCCACAGTGTCAAGCTATCAGAAACCAGTGACACTCAAATCAAAACACGGCCCTAAGGAACAGGCTAAGAAGTGCTAACCATTTAAAAAACACGTTGAGGAAAGCACACATCCATTTTTCATCTGCTGCCTACGATCAAGAACATTTTTGATTTTGCCCTCACCTGTTGTACATATAGACATGTACTCTGCTGGCCTGAAGCGCAGACTCAAGGTGCTGTCGGAGTGCTTCTGATGTTAGTACATTAGCACCATCTTCCTGTGGAGTCTGAATCATGAGCTGGGGGTTGAACATGGCCTCTTCTCCAATCTTCTGCCGTGTGTAATTTAACTCCCGACTCACTCGTCCGCCAACTGATGGATAAATATTAAGCACTTTGTATTAGCCAGTACCTGCTTATTCTGCATTCTCTTGATAAGCACTGTCCAGTCAGAAATCCCTGCCTATGTGCAGGCCTATTCTTCCTCAAACTGATCACAGTGTAACTCTAAAACTAAGAACAGCTTTTAGTATCTCTGAAAAAAACCCTCACATTCCTCTTTACAATACCTTCACTGCTACTGCACTGAAACATTGATGCATAAACTGGAGCCTCTGTTTTTTCTCCATTTTAACCAATATCCCATGTATAAAAATCAAAAAAGAGGAAGAAAAAAGGAAAAAGCTACCTGGCAGAGCAGAAGAAATACTAGGTTACAATTTCTTACACTTGTATAAACAGTCTGCTCCAAAAGCACATTTCAGAATAAATGGCTTTAAATTACACTCTTCTACTAAATAATTTGGCAAAGATAGGAGGCAAATGTTTCCCTTTGGTTAAAAAAAGGAGAAGGGTAAGAATAAGTGAGCAGAAGTATTTCTTTCAGCCTTAAGTAAAAAAAGAAAAAATGCCAAGTTCATATAAAGAGATGCAGTTTGAGTGTAGCAGAAAGGTCTGTCTACAGCTAATTTACCCCACTGGCTCAGTACCTGGCTTAACATGCTGTGATGCAGGAGATTGTTCATGTGCAACATCTGTTTCTAAACCCACATGAGCCAAACGGTGTGCTCCATACTAAAACATGGTGAGGAATAAAAGGAAAAAAAGAAGGAAGAAAGAGGCAGAGGGAAACTGCGAATCGACAGGCTCTAGAGGGAGCCACACACAATTTGCCTTGCCAGAAAACATTGCATAAGAATGGAAAACTGTCTTCCCTTCTACAAAAAACCCAGTCAGCTAGAGTTCATATACTTTATGTAACCTCCCCTGTAGTGTCTCTAGCCAACACATGTGGGAGGCAATGTCAATTAATTCAGCCTATTAGCTGAATCAAGACCACATCCAGATGAGGAGGACAAGAATGTAAATCCAAGCTACAGATCTGGTCTATTTTGTTACATTTTTCTCAGTCCTAGTGAGCTTGACACTGGTGATCTGAATTACTGCCAAAGTTGAGTTCTGCAACAGCGTGAACAGAAATTAGGCACATTTATTTGTTTCTTCCTAGGTCACATAACAGAAGACTGATCCATAACCAGTTGGCAGATAGGAGATGAGATTCCTGAGCCCAAACAGGGACATACTTCTCCAATCACTTGGGCTCTCAACCCACCCATAACACCCCTGGGGCTAAAAAGACCACCAGGCAAGAAGCTGGGCCCCTGCACGCATAAAGCTGTCAGAATGAGACCCTCAACAATTAAACCATACAGACATTCTGGCACGAAGCATTGCCTAATTTCTTGTTCAAGAATTCTCTGAAGAAATTAGTGTTTCCACAACACACCCAATTTCTTTTCAGCCTGTCACATGTGGGATTACCCCCTTTATACCATGGAACAGAGACTAGCACACGGTATGCAAAACAAAACCAACAACAACAAAAACCAAACCAAACCATCAAAGTACAACCTTTTACCTAGAGCTCCTTTAGAACTTTTTAACATCACTCTTACTATGGTGACAGAACATACTGTCATTGAGACTGCATTTGCATGGTAACAAAAGGCCATTGCTAATTCTTATAAAGATTTAAACTCTAAAAGCACTTTAATTTATCAGTCCCATGTTTATGCTCACTGCTGTCTTTCCGAAGTATTCCACCAAACAGTAGTCCTTGTTACTTGAATTTTAGTTCATCTTACACAATATGGGAAGTTAAGGGAGAAGAGTTATCCTAATCTGTATGTCTTGTAACCAGACCTTTCTTTCACAACCCTTTACACTGCAAGTACTTCAAAGACAAATTTACTCTCTCCCTCTTTTGTCTCTCAATGCCAGTCAGGACAATAAAGCCCCAATGTTATGAGGACTTTGGAGTCTACCATAAACTTCTACTCCTGGTACTATATTCTCTCCCATTTCACCCACACTTTCCTTTTGAATTTAACCAGAACTTGAACCAACAAATCCTACTTCATGCAAGACAAAGGGCGTCATTCCCATCTCTGCTGAAAGTGACCAACTGTTTACTATCAACAAAGATGATCGCTTCCTAATCAAGGTCCTGTCAAACCATGTTAACTTCACTGAACAAGGCAGATCTAGCTAATCAAAATTGCATCATGCAAGTTAGTCATCAGAACAGAAGCTGTTTTTTCCCTAACATTTCAACCAGGAGCAGCAAAACCACCCAAGAAGCTGGGCAGAGATTCCAGAATGCAGCAGCAGATCTGCTCCACATTCTTCTTAAGGCATTACATCACTTAACTATTCCTTTGATGGGTCCATTATGTGCATTTGTTCAGCCAAACATAGTAATAGGAACCCCAAATATTGCAAATATTTTATACAACGTAGCAGTCAGGCACAAAAATACAAATGTACATTTCACAGAATTTTCCTCCACAAAGCCAGGCTATATTAAAAAAAACATATGGACAGACCAGAAGCAAGTGGACACATCAGTTCTCCTTCAATGTATTAGAAGTGAAAGAGAGCAAAAGGGAAGGAAAAAACAAAAAAGGAAGGTTTTCACCAATTGTGCTTCAATTTATTTCAATTAAAATTTGCACAGATCACTGGAGGCTGCCATGCTCACATATCTTCAACCTACACAATCAGCACAATTAGCTGAACATGCGCTCTTTTAAAATCAAGCCTGTTGTTGCTTTATTTTTTTTTCCAGTTTATCCACAAGTAGTGCAAAAACCTAGGAGAGAAATCACTAAAAATGTCACAGAAATGCACCTGAAGCCTTTGGCCTCACTGTGCTGGATATATAAACTGCTTGCACGACTCACACATTCTGCAGAAAGTCATTCCTTACACTTGTAAAAAAACCAAAAAAGTCATGATCATGATAGTACATCCACACCATAGGACAGACAGTATAATGAAAAATACGATCAGTGAACAAAATGCTGGTTTCATGGTTTTCTTTTACAGATTCTGTTTTCTTCCACTTGGTGACAACGTTTTACACTCAAAATACTACTAATAGAAATTGTATTAATGGCATAGATATTTCCAATTCCATTTCATAGCAAAACCAGACAGAACCATCTCACTTTAACATTCTGATGAAGAAATCCATTTACCACTGTCCTTTCTGGATATACCAAAAGCCACTTGATGGCATTCTAGTCTTTTTATTATATGATTCCTTATGAATCCTAGATAGCTGAGTTAGTGGCAAAATTTCCTACGGTCCCAAGATGATTTAAGTAACAAATCAATGCAGTGTCTCATTGCTGGTGGTAACACTGTGCAGTGGCTTGTACACTACCCTTCCAGCAGTGTCAGGGTGTCAGAGTGTCTGTCTACTAAAAATGAGATACCATGCCATTTGCATGATTTAGCTACTTTTTTTTTAAGGGAAAAAAACCCAGCAAAACAGTAAAACAAAACAAAACAGCAAAACAAAAAAATCAGTGTCCAGGCATTATTTTACATTTAATGTAAAATCAGTTTCTAATTAATCAGTTTCTAATTCTCAAGGACGTATTTGAAAGCCATAGCTCAACATGAAGCAATGTAATTGACAGCATCTCTATTGCTGAGGGTTAAATATTGTTAAAAAGCTGATTTTTCTATAGAAGAGGAAAATGTCTTCCTCCTCCCCACCCTCTCTGATATCCATGGGCTTCCCTCTTAGCTCTTTGCCAGAACACTCCAGATCTGTCTTGAATAAGTCAGCATCCCTCACCACGAAACCCACTGCTGCTCCTCCTGAGCCTCCTCACCAACTGGAACAGAAGCTGGCCAAGGTAATTCTTTGCCCTTTTGAAGGGCCTCAAGTCAGCAGTAATTGCCACTGTGGATGCTGGGTTGCTAAGAACCATCTAAGGACCAGTTTCTCCCTCCCCACAGAGGTGTCAGCTGGTAACAAGTTTTAGACATCTTTAACTTGAGGCAGACCTGAATCCATGATCTGTAGGTGAAAGATTCTAGACCACAACACTGGGGTCACAGTCCTAGTGTTTCAGTCATCACACACTAAAATGCTTCAGGACACTTAAGAGAGAAACACCAGAAAAGCAAAACTGTTTGTCTCTGGTGTACATTTACATTTACACTAAGACTAGTGCATAACAGTGATGCACCCTTCAGTGACATAAAAATGAGATTGTGTTTGTTTCCATCGGCACAATTTTTGACACATTTCCTTCTACTGACTTAGTACCCATTTTGAAGTTCCTGTGTCATTCAGCTCATGTGCTTATTTCCACTAAGAATGTCAGTCTTACCTACACCTTTCCCACAACCAGTCAACATTTACATGGCATTATATTAACAGAAGACTTCTTTTACAGAGAAGTCTGGAACCCATCACTCCAGTCTCTTCCACACTAAATAGTCTGTGGAAGAGTCTAAATTCCATACTTCGAGATCAATGCTAGATCTAGTCATGAGTGCTAACAAGAAGTCACTGCCTATTGATTAACTGACCAGTGGTTCTAAAGGCATGAAACACTTATTTTTCAGAGTGTCTTACAATGTTTCATTTCAGGTTACTGGAATTGCATCACATAGCCAGAGGTTTCTTTATTTTTCTTGGACATGAACACTACCTCTATTAACCATTCAATAGTTACCTTGTGCACAACCATGCAACTAGCTTAGCAGACAGCAAGCACTCTCTAAAAAAGAACATTCCTGAGAGACAAACACTTGGGATAAAAATGTTTGCCTACCAACGTGGAAGACAGACTTCAAGAAACCAAAGACAAGTCTTCCACAAATACCTACCAGTTTTGGAGCCCAAGTTCTTGACAAATTTTAGATACATGAACAGAATTTTCTGGAGAATCCCCCTTCTGAAGACTATGGGCTTTCAAGGCATTTTGATTTGAGCACCTGAGGGTCAGACACAACTTGGCTTCGTTTGAGCAACACCACCTTTAATTTTTTTGAGGGCAGTAAATATGTAGCATTAGAACAATTCAGCAACCTTTTGGCAGTGACAACTCAAAGCAATAGAATCATACCTCTAATAGTCATGGACATCTCACACAAACAATATTTTTATTTCATGTCTTTGAAAGATGCTGACTTTTTTGATAAATCAGGTGTATATCTAAGTATCCCTTGCTTACTTCATGGCCTGAGCCAGTAGCCATGGCAGGGAGCCTCTACAATTTGCAATACCTGTCATCACTTCAACAGGAGGTATGGGAGATAAAACCTCTTTACGACTCAGTGACCACATACAAAGGTTGAATAATATTCCAACGTGTTCACCAGTGTCTCAGCCTTCACGAACCAACCCAAAAAGCAGCAGTGTACAGAGAAAGATGCCAGACTTAGATGGAGAACAGACATCCCGTCTCCACTCTGCCTTCCCACCCTTCAGCTCCCTCTCTCTGCCAGAATAAGAGCCAAAAAGGGACTTCATACCTCTCTCCCTGACACCTTGCACAGCCCAGCTCCCTCAGCTTTGACTGCCATTATGCACTTTCTTCTACTGCACTTCCTCATGGAGTGCTGTTCCCATGCGCATCTCTGTAACACGTGTATACAGGTGTTACTCAAGCACTAATCAATGAAGCTAGTTTCAGTCCATCACAATGGTACACAGACAAGCCAGTCTGCCTCCCCACCCTAACTGGGTACCAGGACCACAAGCACTCACACATGCCACCGAACAGAAGGCAGTACCTAAAGCCATCAGTGACAATCTCCATTTTTACTCATAGAGAAAATAGATCTCATGAGAAAAAAAACACAGCAGCCAAACACTACTCACACAGGATTGGAACCTCCTATAAAGAAATTGATTTAAAGAGTTGAAGTTCTACGGCAGATACGAAGACTCTCCTGTCTCTTACTGGGCACAGAAAAATAATGGCCTTTTGATTTAAAGCTTCCTGTTGCTCTCTAGAGAGTTCTGTCTTCATGTTCTCTCGGATGTTTGAGCTTGTCTGGTGCTGCTCTTTGTCAGCAACAGAATATAGTTTTTCTGCACACAGACAGTTTTAGTCAGCATCCTGACAGAAAAGCAGGGAAGACAGCACCTGCTTCAGAACTATCATTCTCTAGGCATGACAGGCAAAAACATTTGCTGGTAGAAAGTGCAAAACACCTTCTGAAAGTCCAAGTTTAGACAGCAGCAGAAAAGGGATTTGTTGGAATGTCCACTTCTTTAAAGTTTTAAAATGCCCTCTGCTTGTACAGTCACAATTGCTATTGGTTTATATGGTTGATCTCTGAATGTATTAACTACTGTGAGATACTATCATGCATCTAATGATGTATCTAATGATGCTAAGGATGGCTCTCATAAATCCATCAGGATTACATTATAAAAACATAATACAAAATAAAGACTTCACAGAAAGAGAATGAAACTGAGCTACCAAAAAATCTGTTGAGAAATGGTGAGCTTACAAGAGCTAGAACACAGTGGTTAACAATCAGCGACTTAAAGAGATTACATGGTCATTCAGTGGGCTGTGCAGCAGCTCAATAAAAAAATATCATATTAATCATGTAACTAGACATCATCTGTGCCAACGCTGCACTACAGGCAGTCAAATTGCATGCTGTGTCTATCTAGGTTTTCTTGCATTTACTGAATTAACATTTCTTCAGCTGCACAGCACACATGGAGCAGCTGTTGTGCCTGCCCAGATTCAAGCAGCCTGCACTCTGCTATCTCCCTTCCCAACACACAGGTGGACACGCTACTCTTATTCTTCTCCCCATTTATGCTTTCCAACAATAGGACACCACCTAGAAGAATATCATCACATCCCAATGAGAAGATATAACCTATATCAATATGTCTTTAGTGTCAAAGACTTTAGGTAATGTAAAATCAGTATGACCATCTTAACCATTTCCATCACACTGAGAATAAGATAACATCAGTTTCTGCATTTTTACTTAAAAGGGGGACCAGAGTGAATTAAAAATAAAAAAGAAAGGCAAAGATTAAAAAAAAAGATAACAAAAAAATGCCCAACAACAAACCACTTGAAAAAGCTGCTTTTTATCTCTCAAGCCATGATATGGTATGAGTTGTTACTACTTATACATGCTGGGGATAACTCCAGTGTTGCTGTTACAAATTTTGTTAATGCTGACACACTTATGAACAGCAAAAATAAAAACACGCATTAAAGTTGCCTTTTCATTCTGTCACAGTATGATAAAGTTTAGAGCTGTGACAAGGACACAAATCTGTCTGCATAGTCAGAAAGAGAGCCCAACAACAGCTGCCACTGCTTGTAGGGGAAAACCTTCCCTGCAATTCTAGGAGTTAAAACCTTTTCTTTCTAAAAATTAGCTAAAAGCTGGTTTTACATGCATACGTCTGTATTGACTATAGGGAGAAAAATATTCTTTCTGATTGGGTAAAATATAGAGATTGCTAAAGAAAATGAGACATTTACATTTCTAGCTTGGTGTCCATCTAAGTTGAAAGAGTAGAAAAGTGCAGGGAAAAAACTGCAAACCAAAATAAACAAATTTAACAGTACAAACTTAAGGAAAAAAAAGGCGAAACCAACATGCAACCAGCTTTGAAACCTACAATAATGTCCCAAACTGGTACATGCAATTCAAACTTTTCAATTAAACATAAAATGCAGTGCCTGCTACTGAGCTGCGACACATGTCCTTAGTAACAGGATATGAGCTGTTCACCTCTGGGTCACCGTTTCTAATCCAGCCAGGAACAATAGTGACCACAAGTTGTTTACCATCTGACAGCTGTTTGCTAACTTATGTGAAATGAGTTGGTGGTCTCAGTCCATTTTCTACGGGGCAAGTGTCCACATTATAGAATAGCACTGTCACAACGGGCATCCTTGTTGACCAACCCAACAAAGAAACTGAGGAATGAATGGGCAATGAGAGCAAACTATCCCCCCTCCCAAAGACATGGTCCCTTCAAGTCACAACTAAACCAGAGCTTCCAGTGGAGAACTCCAACCCTGAATTTTATGGCTCAAGTAGCAAAGGAGTAGTAGCAAAAGTGCCTTAGACTGTGCTTCTTTCCTAGGTATCGAGGAGACTGCCTTCAGCAGCTAATACAGATTATTGCAATTTTCCCAACAGGTTATGGTCACATAACAGTATATACCCTGTGAGGAGCAAGCTGATTTATTTTCTGTAATTTAAGATAACAGCTGAGCCTGCTTCATAACAGGCAAAAATCCTTAATTGTACAGGAAAGTGGCAAAGTTTAGAGAAGTTCTGCTGAGAAGGGTATGTAAGGGGCTTCAAGGTCCAAAGCTAAGGATTTCAAAACAGCTGAGTATAATTTCTTTAAGTTACTTTAGGTTGAATAAGAGGTTCTGCTGGGTAATATGTTACAAACAATTTGCTGTGTTGTTCCACAGCAGTCAGCTTTCCTCTAGGCCAAACTTTTCATTTAACCTCTCAGTGCCCTTTCCTCAAATATGTAATTGTTTTCCTGTGTGGTTAAAAGTAGCATTTTTAGGTCTTTTCATGTGTACTCCTGGGACAGCACAAATTTCATCTGTACATGGAGTAGCACAAAATTTGAATGCAATTTTTTAAAAGGAAGAGCAAATAGCATCCAGAACCTTTTAGAGGATATAATTTCCTACACAGCAATTTCAGGAGATGGCAAAACTAATATAGAAAAATGAAAGGAATGAACATGTTATGACACACAGGGTACAGTTCCTTTCAAGTATTCCCTACCAGCTGCTTGCTGTACCATCTGTTGTTGCCTAAGCAGCTTCCTTCTGAATGGCTTTGCACTGAAGCAGAACTGCTCTCACTGTTGGACACAATCAGGTCAGGTCAGCACTACCCCCAGCACCGAACCTGCTGCCTGTCACAGCTTCCCCCATCTCGATTTTTCTTGCTGGCCACCAGCTCCCGAGGCTGCGCTGCATCTGTCAGGAGGCCCATTTTTCATCGCCCGTTCGCCATTCACACCGAGCAGGACCGAGCGCGCCTCACTTTGTGCGGGACGAGCTCAGAGATTCCTGTCAGACACTCCGAGCCTGCGACCATATGGCCAGGTTTACGCTGAAGCAGGAAAGGTCGGGGGGAAAAGCCGAACAAAGGGCCAAGCACACCCTTCAGTGCGGCTTTTATTTTCCACTTCGGGCCACTGTGTCCGTGCCGGTGTTTTTTTTACCGCGGAGCCCAGCNGCGCAGGGAAACACACATCGCTGGGAGCCACTTTCACGATTTTGTTGCGAGCGGGATTAGCTGGATTAGGGGCCGATTCATAAGGACCCCCTGCGGCTGTGAGGAAGTTTCATCACAAGGTCAGTGTGGTGTGAACTATATTCTGTCAACACCACCACTCCTTATAGCCGGCTACAAAAAATACAAAAGCGGGGGTGGGGGGGAAGGAGGAAATTGCAAGTGAAATATATGAATGAACAGTTTACAGCAACAAAAAGATTTACCGATTTCCCCCTCAAATGCTTAAAAATATGTGTACCCTTCAATGCTGCCTTCCTTTAAAACAAGAACCCTGTATTAGTAATTTTTAATTTATAAAGAATTTAGTGGTTTAGGAGGTGGGAGGAACCTGGGGAATAAGCGTAGCAACCCACACACAAAACCACAGAGGAACTTCTGGCACTTAGTCTAAAACCAGTCATGCAGCTCCAAGATTGTTGCACTGTTGAGATTTTATTACATTTAATGCTGTCACCTTCAAGACTATTTAATTCCTACCCCCCTAAGTGCAGTAAGTAACAGAGACATTAAAAAAAGAGGGTTGGATTGGAGAAAGGAGAAGGTGAATTAAAGGGTTTTTTTGTTTGTTTTTGCTCTTTAAAGCATAATTATCCACCTTGTACTTCCCCCACCTCCCCCCGCAAGATTCCCCTCATCCCATCGTTATGACATCACTCAAAGACTGCAACACTTTTATATCTGGCATGATGCAAAATAAAATCTATAATGAAAGAACGGGACTTTTTGCATGTGTATTTTGGGGGTAACTTGACGTGGGGGG